>JANVCC010000024.1:1398097-1566892 GCA_025345505.1 Todiramphus chloris collaris
AGAGAGGAGAAGGGGAGGAGGAGAGAGGAGAAGGGGAGGAGGAGAGAGGAGAAGGGGAGGAGGAGAGAGGAGAAGGGGAGGAGGAGAGAGGAGAAGGGGAGGCTTCAAAGCAGAATTTTACTAATTCTTCTGGGTCGGTTCCTCAGTTGCACCTTGACTCCCAGTTCCAATTCTAGAGGTGAATTTGTTCTACAACGTAGAGTTGCGTAGACAAAGAAAACCAATGAAGACAGCAAACTGAACTGACACACAAAGATTTGAAGAGCACATATCTGTTAATAGAACACAGACTCTTCACTCTTCCACGACAATACACTACACTGGGTATTTTTATGTGGTTTCTCCTTGCCTGCCAAACCCAGAACTCAAGCACTTTCCCTGCCTTTGCTGGTGCTGTTGAGATGGCCGGTACCCACAAAGTGACTTTATTTAGCCTTTTCCTTCGGCCCTTTCAGGTTTTGCAGTGACTGCCCACAGGCCTGCGCTTGGTGAGAACAGGAAACTCTCATTTTGGCTGCTTGAAGTGCCTGAGCTCGGCTGCCACTCCAGCATTTATCAGACTCCTCCTTTAGCTCCTTCCACGCAAAGACTGATGTCATTGTGAGACACGGTAAGCCACTGGCACTCCGGCAGTACCACAGAGCCTTGGCAATTAACGCCTCAAGTCCAGGCAGAGTTGCCCTAAGTACTCCTGGAGTAACATAACTCCATTCAGCTCCGACCCACCAGGCTTTCAGGAGACAGGGGAAAACATCACCCGAGAGCAACAGCTACCAACTCTGATGCTAAAAGCTGGTTGGGAGATTAAAAGCAAACTAAAGAGCGTATCTAAGGCAGTTACCAAAACCAGATGACATATTTGCACTGAGACTATTAACTACAGCAGTCAACAGGGGCATGTTACTGTAAGATCAAGTACCTACAATTCATGGGGCCAAATATTTTGTTTACAGATAGCAAGTCTCGTTTCTAATCTAAATAGTTGAATAAGTACTTTAACACTGCCTAATTTAAGAATAAGGAAAAGCACTAGATCTTAGAGAAAAGTCTAAAATACTAAAAATAAAATGGAATATTGAAAATAGCAGCTACCAGTTATCAGATTACAGGTTTGAAGTCTAAAAAGCCACTGACAGAACACCCTTAAAGGAGACTCTTAAGTCAGCACAGCAGTTATGTGTTCAGTGTAAGACTATTTTGTGGACTGGAAATGGACTCAGAGATTAGGAACAAAAATAGCTCATGTCATTAATTAAAAAATTAAAATGTTTCTTAAAAGCTATGCTACTCTAAATGATGCTGTTATCTACATTTATTAGTTACTTAGTAGTAGCTGGTAAGTACTGCCCTTACTGTAGAGTGAATAAACTTGACTTATACTAGGGAAGAAGGGGTTTTTTCCCCTGCTAAGCTACTACCACCACATCCATGTCCAAGTATCTCAGACGGGTACTGGGCTAAAGGAGCTTCTTTGAACCCACCCAGGGCATAACCACGTCATCTGGCTTTCTGAACATATCTGAGCAACCTGATCTAGGGAAAAAGGTCCCTGCCCACAGCAAGGGAATTGGAATAGTTGATCTTTAAAACCTCCCTTCCAACCCAAAATCTTCTACAATTCGACCTAAATGATTTAAATTGTTTGAAGGTTTGATAAATAAAATTATCAAGGTCAAAAAACTCCAGTCGCCTAAGTAAACGCTGTCATAACAAGTAGTATTTACTTTTTGCACACTTGAAATAACACACATCGGGGAAAAAATAACAAAAAAATCAACCACACTGCCTATGCACAGAGCTCAATTTGTTCCTCCTCTTTGGTACCCCTTATACCATACAAAGCAGTTATTTAAAACTCACTGAAGAGCTGATTCTCTGTCTCTACCCTAGTATTTCATTACTGAACGTCCTACTCCACAGTGTCAATCCCACCTCTGTCTCCCAAGGGGGTTTTCTGGTCCATAGCTAACCAGAAAACCTACAAATAGTATTTCTTGGACTGATGCAGCTCAGAGAAAGGAAAAAAAGAAAATTAAACAAATTATAAAAAGAGAGAAAAAAAAGGAGGAGAGAACAAATCATAACAAGTCCTTCCTATGGAGCTGAAATTCATCTTTTCCCCAACCTCTGTTCTGCTCCTCCAGCTGTAAATCATTACAAGACCAGAATCCCATTATGGAGCTTTCACACAACTTTTTATAGCTTACCATTATTTTATATGACTTGCTCTACTAGTTCTCAGTACCATGCACTTGCCCAAAACAGAAGTCTGCCAATGTGTATGTAGTCACACTTAAATCTTCGATTAAGGGGGTTTGTGAACAGGGTTTTTACACCACTGTGCCTTTCAAAGTTCCTGGTTTACTGTGACAGGAATACAATGATGGAAACCAGAAATGAAACAGATGATTTGATGTGAATTTCCCACAGCCAGGGCTGTTAATAAAATATATCTGAAACATATTTGCTGATCTAACTGGAAACTCTGCCAACGCTGAAACTATAAAGAATACATACATATCATTACGGAGGTGGTCTGACAACCAAAAGGGGAAAAAAAATACATTTTGTGTCCCAATATTCCTAAACTTATTTTTAAAACTGAAGAGGATATATATAGAAACTACTTTGAAATGTTAATTTTGAAAAAGTTGTATTGAGGGGAAAAAAAAGTAGAAGGCTTACAAGAAAAAAAAAAAAAAAAAAGGAAATTTAATTGAACAAAAGAGCCCTCGATGCAACTTTGCTCAGCGTCCTGCCAAGTTAAAATTGCTTGAAGCATGAAATAAAACTAAACCCATGGGTCAGTATCAAGCACAAGTAAGATCTGATGAACAGTCCAACAGCAAACACTGTCCTGTAAGAGACAGAGGGGCACGGGGCACATGGCAGCATAGCTAAATACTGCTGTAGAATTACTCCTACAAACATTTCTGCAGCTCCAAACTGAGATATGATTACGATTCAGAGGAAATAAAATCCCAACTGTGATGCTAAGCCTAATGAAATAAAAACCTCCAGTAATTTGTGTTTTAAATCAAACCACAGAACCTGAGGACCAAATTCTAACACAAAGTTAACAGGCTGACTAAGAAATGTCTTTATGAATAAAACCGACGGGTCTGAAGTATTGTGACTTTGGGTTTATTCTCACTGATCATTAAATGTGACCTATTTAAAGAGCAAGAAGCTAATTCGCCTGACTTACACAGCCCTCCAGTTCCCAAATGCCATAAAACACACCAAAAAAAGACAAATATTAGACAAGTAGTTTCTAAGCAAGAGAGACAATCATTACAAAGTGCTTTCAGTGCAATGAACGTAACAATTACTACGTAACAACTAATCCCCCTTGGAAGAATGTCAAGTTTATCACATCAACTATTTACTCAGAAGCCCAAGCAGGGATCCAGTCTCAGAGGAATGAGGGCTACAAAATGACACAGATTTGACAGAATTCAGTACAGCAGAAAACCAAACGCAAAGCGAAGTGCAGCTCCTGGAGAAGAAACCCCAAATTAAAATGCTAAATGCACTCCATCGCCAGCTGCTCTCCCTCCTGCAGTTCTAATTCCAGCTTGAAAAACAAAAGGTATCACCACTGTTTACCAAGAAGTAAAAGACTTATCCACGAAAACCAATTTACCTAAAAGCAGAAAGACAGGCAGCACAAGCATTTTCCATCTCCGCTGTTCCTTGGAGCTCCAACCAGACGGAGAAGCAGCAGCACAAGCAGCCATGTCAGTCTCAAATTTTCCAACTAAACAGAGAGCTGAAGTTTTCTCTTCTAAAAGAGAGGGTTCTTTCAGCCCCACGCAAACACGCTCGCACGGAAATCAAGCCACACAGCAGAAATTTTTAAAAAACAAACCAGCCCACTGTAGGTAACCTCATGCTAATGGGTAAAGAAAAGCAAATGCGCATGTCAGACAGCAAAGAAAGTTTTTTATTCCTCTTCCACCTTAATTTCCCCCCCCCCCCCTTTTCCGCCCATAGCAGGATAGCTCTCAAAGGTAAGACCTGCTCTGTTTGAATGCTGAGGAATCAGACAGAAAAGGCTTCTTAGCCTCATGCTGGTCAAACTATCAACTACTATGAAGAAAAACAACCGTAAAAGTCTTTAAAAGTCTCTCTAAGCCTGCAAACATCAGCTTCTAAGCTTCAGTTTTTACATTTATATAAAATATAAATGGAGCTACTAAGCTCTTACAAAAGTCTGTCTTAAATCTCCCTTCCATTTATTTAGAATGTGCAGCTGAATTAAACAAAAAAGGGATAATTATTTTGATTTTAAAATCAAACCGCTCACCCCACAGCACCCGATGACAATTTCTGTATTATGTGTGTAACCTGCCCACACTGAACTTTGGAAGAGGTGCCAGTGCTCAGTATCTCTGCAGTCTCTAGCCCTTACCCATCCACCTCTGAACCTACTCCTTGCCCCACATCCCTGCTTCCCTTCGCCTTTGGCCTTCCACGGTCTCTCTGTCTTCTGCCGGTTCAGGACCAATACCCCAAAGCACGGATGTGTTCTCCACACACAGCTCCTCACATCACCGCTGCTCCTTCTGCTGCAGAACAGGGTCTGAACTTCAAGGTTTCCTTCCCATAGTGCTGCTACCTTCTCTAAGCACCACTCCGAAGGAAAAAAAGAGTGAAGGGAGCTCAGGGAAGGTGGGTTACAGAAAAAAAGAACAGTGGGAGTTGGGGACACACACCTGATTTTAACCTAGAACACCACCACCAAAGTGTTCTGCCCTGACAAATCCCTGATGAGCTAAAGAAGGTTCCTTGGAGTGTCATTTCTCCACAGCACTTCCATCCAGCAGCAGTATGTGCTTCAAGGTCACACAGGTCCAGCTTTCCGATCGCAAGCGGAGCCGGGCAGCCGAGGTAAGCACTTCCCTGCTTACGCACTTCAAAATGCTATCAAACCACAGGGCTGGAAAGGGTTGGCCCAAGGGACAGATTCAGCAACCTCATTACAGAAGCAGGCAGGAATTTCCTACCCACTGAGCAGTCAAATGGGAGCAGGGAGCAGACAGAGACTGCAGATCCCTTCCTCCCAGTTTCCAAGAACTTGCAAACAACCAGAATGCACGGTGGGTTACGGACCACGATGTGCCCGGGCGCACACACCTATCTGACATACCTCCAGTTGCTGGACTGCTGCTGCTCTTCTTCCCTCTCTAAGGGAGAGCATAGGAATTGAGTGAATTTTCAAGGAGTCTGTTGACTTACAGCACAATCCGACCACCAGCACCTTCCATTTCAGACTCAGAACATCATATTTTGAGTTCTTCCATAATGTGTCAGAAGAAATCAATTAAATTCACAGAGTTGGGGGAGGTTTCCATTTGGCTCTTTTTTGGTTTCCTGCTACATTTCCATTTGTAACCCAAGGAAAATCACCTGTCCAAGGCTGAGATAGACACATGTACTGGAAATAAGAAATCCAAAGAAACGCTCCCTAAAGTTTTCCATTTGCCATTATTTTTTTTAGTTTCTTGAACTCTGATTCATTTTTTTCCACAGTAGCTTCTCTGGACCACAGGGCAATATTCCCCCTGCAAGTCTGAGCCCCTTTTATTTATTTAAGTAAATAAAAATGCTGTTTCTCTGTTTAAAGTGTCAGAAAAGTAAGTTTTCAGAAGCATCCTGTATATGAGCAGTTTCCTGACTGAAAATGGCAACTCCAGAAGGTGAGGAGGTTGCAGCCATGCCTCAGCTAACCTAATGGAAATCAGGTATGATTGAGGGAGAATGCATGAGCACTGCAGTGTTTGCTTATAATGGGTGTGTTTTTAAGGAAACCTCATTTATACTGGGCTATGAGATTAAAAAAAAAATACAGATTTCATAATATGGATGTAATTTTATTGCACGAAATGCAACCAGAAGTTTATTCTTCAGTTTAACACTGGCTTTTAGCCTTCCTGCGTTTTGGATCCCTACATTTTTCCACTGGAGATGCAAATCTCCCTATGGACACTTGAGAACTACTAGAAACTGGCGTCTGGTTTTCACAAGCTGGGACAGAAACAGCCAAGTCCTCTACCCCTTTCCAGGAGCTGGTCAAGGGCTATTGGTCTGCCTCTTTCCTAGATCACAAGTTGGGAACAACTTTAAAGCTGTTCCTCATCTTGGGGCAATTGTCAAAAGTAGCCTCCTGCCCATGCAGCTCCCAAGAACTGACCCAGGGCCTCGTCTGTGTCAAAAATAAACAGAACCACCACACACAACCACCGTGCACAGCACATCAACTGGCTTTAAACAACACACATTAGGATTTATGAGCACCAGTTTCCTATTTGCAGCTCCACGCTTTGCTGTTCTTTTGAATCTGAATTACACGAAGAAATTAAGTATGTTAAGAAGACCTTTTTTTGCACCATGGCAGGCCTTGCAGTGTTATGGTTTTGAAAACAAATTTAATCAGACACGTTAAATTATACAATGGGTGCCTGCATTTATTGAGTCCAGATGTGGCTCTGAATAGAGCTTTATAGATTGAGGGGGTTCCCCCCCCTCCCCGCCACAATTGTTTTTCAGCTGACAATTCAGAAGGGCATATGGCACTGCTTAAACAGCTTCCAGGATTTTCAGCTTGAGAACAACAGCACAGCCATGCCGAGTGCAAGTCCCAGCCCTTTCCAGCTCGAGAGAAGACGGGCATGGTCCACTTCTCCTCCTGAAGTGAAAAGTTACTCTGTACATTTTATTCCTATTACAGCGAAACTCTTCATTACCATGGAAAAGATTTATACTTCCATCCATTAAATGCACTCCTTTCTTAAACTGAATATATATGCAAAAGAAAGCTTTTCCTTACCAGCTTCTCACTAGTTACCTCACTGCTTGGCTCTGCAGTTGCTTGGAAGGGGACAGAGGCGTTTCCTACTAGACATCTAGACAAACAGATTTCCTGGGCTATAAACACAAGTGACAAGATGCAAAAAAAGCCCCCCCGGTGCTTAGGAAGCAGCAGTTGTGTTGGTCCCCTGCCTACCACAGGCTCGGTAGGATTCCCAAGTGAGAGGTGTTACATAAACCATACCGCGATGCTGGAAGCAAAGTCATTCCCACCGACAGATCCACAGGGCTGCCGCATCTCACCAGCCTGGGAGATGACTTCAGCTGCATCAAATCCGTGTCCCAAGGGCCACCGGGACAAGGACTGGTCTTGGATCAGCCACGCGAGGCTTAACTTACAAAGACTACCCAGGGGGGTTTACGGCCTGCAGGCGTGGTTATATCGATACAGCAGATCCAGCCACTGATCTACCAAGATTCACAAGCACTAAAATAAGATTGCAAAGCTCCGTCCTGCTTCTACCTACAGCGCTCAGCAACTGCTCAATGAACTAATCCAGCTGAATTGTCCTGGAACAGATTTTTCAAAACAGCTTTTATCAGCTGTGTTCAGAAACTGTTGGCAACTCTTCCCAGTTCCATAGTGTTGTCTCAAATGAAGGTCAACGTGAAAAGGTAGCTGCGAGACACAATACACCCTATGCTACTGCCAGTAGTTGCCCGTGGGTGGTGACCTTTGCTTTTCCTTTTTGTCCTGTATAATTTTTGGATCTCACAAATCCCCAAGTGGGAAGCTGTGCAGCAGCGATTACATCAAGACTGAAAAAAAACCAGTCAGAGACTTGGCAGATTTCATCAGCAAACCGAACACACAGTGGCCAACTGCACTAAGTGTTCAACCCAGCAGAAGAAAACATGGCAAAAGGTATTTTCTCAGGAACATGTGCTACAAATCCTCTGGCTTCAGTGATCTTTTCACCTAGAGCGGCTGAGTATGGGAGGAAAACATGCCCCATGCAGTAGAGCTGAAGGCAGGTCAACGGTTGCCCCTGTTTGGTTACCCTGCAATCTGCCCCGAACACCCCACCTCTTCCCTGCTGCTGAAACACACACACTCCCCTCTGCTTATTCTTGGAAGAATTCACTCACTCTTGCTCCTCAAGTGGATGTGAGGGGGAATTGTGCACAATTGTTTTCCAGCATCTAGATAAAATGTGGGGGTTTTTTTTTCCCCCTGCTTTAAAAGACCAAATGCTAGGAGCATATAGTTATCTACAGCTTCAAGTCTATGTCACTGCCTCTCTTCCTTAGGGCTTTCCTTAGCATCCCAAAATACTCAGCACAGCTTCTGGAATTCAAGTCAGCTTTTATTAGGGCACGTACCAGAACATCCAGCTATTGAAAAGGAAATGGCAAAGCACACGGGTAAGATAAAGGAAAGAGAAGGATGTAAAACACACCTTTGCTCTGCTCGCTGCAGCTCTCCACGCGTTGTTGCCCAGCTTTCAGAACACCCAGTCAGTGGCTTTTTGGGCTGCTACAAATTCTGTGTGTTTGCTGTCTGGTAAAAGCATCTTTCCGTGCCCTGGCCGCAGAGCTGCGTTCTGTGCTTCTCATCAGCCCCTGGGTGCAGGGTCAGCTGCAGCGTTGTCTCCTCTCCCAAAGGGCCCCCCCCAAAAGGCAGGAAACCCACTATGTCTACAGCTCGGCCACAGCCTCTGCAAGGCCCAGGATCCAAACTGTTTAATATGTTAATGTCATCAGTCAAACACAACCCACGGACATCTGCCACTTCCCCACATCAGTGTCCTGCCACGATAGAAAAGCCTTGCAAATTCAAATCAATATTTTAACTACTGCATTAAATTAACACCTTTCTGTCGCACATCTAATCCCAACTGTTTTCTGTCCTCAAACTGACCTGCTGGGGGAAGTGATCTCAACACCATATGCCACCGCTTACCCAAGCCAAGCCAGCTCACTTGTTTGTCCTTGTCAACACCAGGGCACAGAAAGCTGCCGGGGATTTGCTCGCACCAAACCCCAACCCGATGTATTTCATACACTGGAGCCCAACAGACTTTTGTGCTGGGGAAGCCTGCGATGACAGGCGCAGTCATTAGCCTCAGAAATTCCCAACAGCGTTCTCTGGATCAGAGAATTATTGATATCTTTAGGACACTTGCCATAAACCAGCTCAGAGGAAGACGGTGAATCTTACTTCTTGTCTTCATCCATCATTAGCACGCACAGTTGCAAAACTCAAAATAACACCACGTACCTCGTGTTTCCAGCTCGTTTAATCCAGGCATCTCACAAAAATCACAAAGGGAGATCACTTCCACTTTCCAAGACTTCATATTTCACTGCAGCAAGTCCACAAAAGCCTCAGTGTTTTGAATGCAAACTACTTAGACCCTACTTCATTAACAAATAAACCACAATGCCATTTAATATGTGCAAGTGCTGCTTTTTTCCCCTCAGTGAACAAGCTTTGAAAATTAAAAAGGGAAGCAGCTTTGGGAACAGAGATTGCTTTGATTTAAACAAAAAAACCCAACAAAATAATGAAAAAGCCAGCCCGCAGGCATTAAAATCTTCAAAATCAGTACAGCTTAAGAAACTTTATTAATCACAGAACATACACAAGCCCCAGAACACACAAGAAATTTTTCAAAAAGCTTCACAGCCAAATGAAGAGACACTTTGGACTGAGGGAGTCCCTATGTTGTTTCAGCAATGAAAGCCCAGCAAGAGCACAGATAAAAGAACAGAACTGCCTGGAAGATAAACTGCAAGAGGAATTAAGAGGACTAAGAAGCAGCATCCACAACAACTATCCGAAGAATATTAAGCATATCTGAAACAGAGACACACCGCAGAACTAGCACATCCATAAACCTGATGGCTTTCAACTCAATTTGGAGCAGCACAGTGGGGATCAAGGCACAAACCACAGCTCAGAAACACAAACTTTACACTTGAGGATAGGTTTAGGCACTTGCTCTTGCTTTCCTGCAAACTACAGGTGGCCTGTAAACAGAGGGAACACGGCTGCATTATCACTGAACAGGTTGGCTTGGAAGGGTCCTTGAAAATGACCTAATTTCAAGCCCCCTGCCATGGGCAGGGACACCTCCCACTAGAGCAGGTTACTCAAAGCCCCATCCAGCCTGGGCTGAAACACTTCCAGGGACGGGGCAGGTTGGATGGGGCTTTGAGCAATCTTTCGATTACCCACTGATTTTAAGATAGTTTTCCCAGTAGTCTCCAGGTGAGAGTCTGAGTCAAAGTCAAACACCTACTGGCTTGTAGAAGGCAGAAAAAGACAGAAGAAGAAGTGGCAATGGAACAAGAGGTATACTCCATACCAAAGAAAACTAAATCAGAATATTTGTTAAAGCTCTACAGAAAATCTGAGCTACTTATTCTATATACTGTATCTCAAACCATCTGCAGATGCAGTACCAGACAACCCCAAGCAATGGTTCAAAAAAAAAAACCCAAACAAACCAAAACCCACTACTGAATTCATAATGGACTAATACAATGTAAGTGAGCTCACGGGACTGCAAAATGACAGCAGTATCTGAAAAGGTAGGAAAATCCTCCAGAAAACTGAGAGTCACCAGAAGAAAACACTAAGCAATCATCTTCTGTTAGCTCCCCCAAAAGGAGGAGCTTCCTCAGACTTTCAAGCTAAGCAACGAGCTATGCATGTGGTTCTAAGAGTGAACTGCAACAGGGCTGCCAACAGTTACAGTGGCACGTTCCTGATCTGCAAAAAGCTGAGTAGCCCAGGGCACTAAGGAATATACTCACTCCTCGGGGAACCTCCTTGGTTGGAGAGAATTCCACCTTTTGGGCTCCACAAGGACAGGAGACAAGAAGAGGACCATTGTCTGAAGAGTGCTTCAGGAGAAGCAAAGGCCTGACTCACCTGGACAGAACAAACAGGGCCCCAGCAGTGCTGGGAGGGCTGGAACCCCTCTGCGGGGAGAGCTGGGGGGGTTCAGCCTGCAGAGGAGAAGGCTCCAGGGAGAACTTCTGGGGGCCTTTCAGACCTTCAAGGGGCCTGTCAGAAAGATGGGGACAGGTTTTTTAGCTGGTCCTGTTGTGACAAGATAAGGGGTGATGCTTTTAATCTACAAGAGGGAAATTTAGACTGGAGAGAAGGAAGATGTTTTTGACACTGGGGATGGTGAGAGCCTGGCCCAGGTCTCCCAGAGAGGTGTTCACTGCGCCATCTCTGGAACCATTCCAGGTCAGGTTGGACTAATAACTTGCTGTTGGCTTTTGTGAAGTATTAGGCTTTATTTACAGCAGCCTTCGCCATGTGTTTTAACAGCTCATATTAATCTCTGACTAAATACAGGTTGAACTAACCATCATGGACGAAGCCAAAATATATATTTAAAGAAGATTTATGAAGTTCTGCAGCCTGCCAAGCAACTTCTACTGGTCAAATCCTGTCTGAAGCTACTGAACCTGACCTATACTTTAAGCAGGTATTTAAAAGTGAACACTCTGGTTTTGTGGGAGAAAATAACGACTGTCCCATATTCTCTCAAGTATTCCTCATGCCTCCTCCCCCTTCACCAGTTACTTTCTGGACTGGTACATTACACCACCACTTCTGGGAATCACAAGAAAGTGATTTTAGTCTCCAGTTAAAACCTAAAAAGCATCTTGAACAGAAATCTGTATGTTTACAGCTAGTTTTGTTCATTCACTACTAAAATGTACACCGCCTTGGAGATATTCTTTTGGGATATTTTTCCCTTTAATCTTGAATTCAGATTAAATTAGTACTTCTAAAAAAGCCAGAGAGACTTCTCATTAGTGGAAAATCTGCCATGCTTATGAGCTTGGAGGCAAAATTCAGGAAGGGAGATATCTGGTCTCCTTTTAATTTTGTATGCTGGTAACACATGACAAAAACAAGTTCTCTGCATTAAAAATGCTAAAGCTGTGGCTTTTTAAATACAGTTAGTTGTAGAAATCAGACAAATGCAATACTGTAATCTTCTTCTTCTTCCACTGAAGATACGGTATTCTTAACATACAAAACATGAGTAGCTACTGTTTGTTGGCAAGGAACAGCAAGAGATGGCAAGGAATTCGCCTCAGAGAGATGGTAAGGATACCTACCCTGTTGAGAAACTGACAGAAGCTTAGATTATCTTTTTGCTAAATACCTTGGGGTTTTTTTTTCCCTGCTTCTCCTTCAGAAATTAAGTTCTGGAAAAACTCAACTAGCCCATTTTTTTCCACAGAGTTGACACATCCCAGCTCCTCTCAGCATCCCCTGGGCAGTCTCTGGGCAAGAGGCCGAGGGTGAAGATCATTTTGGTTTGGGGCGGAAACAGGGGACGGTGGCAGCTCCATAAGCTGAGGAAGCACATCTCACTCTGCAGAAGGAAAGGCTATAGGATGCTACTCCCCCTCGGCCTCCACCCCTGTTCCCACCTGCACATCCCTGCTGAGCCCCTGCCACCGGCACGCGCTCCCCGCAGCCTCCTCCCCAGCCCGGCCCGTCCGAGCACCCACCACACCACAGCCTGACTGGTGGCACTGGGCACCGAGCTCAGCCCCAAAGCCCTCAGTGCTGCTCTGGTATAGCTGCACTGGGTTCGCCAGGCAGGGATAGGAGCAGCAGCAATCGCACAGGAGAGGCTGGGATTATTAAAGCCAAGAGGGTTTTAATGAGGGGCTGTGCAGAGACACAGCCATCGCCTCCTACAGGCGACATCCTGGCCAGGCTGCACATGCTGCTCTCTCCATCCTCTTAAAACAAGAGCCACCCACAGAACTCAAGCCAATAAAATAAAACAAAACTCTACTGCTTTCCCTTCTTGAGAACCCTGATTTCTGTTTCCTATGACTCATCTGTAAAACAAAAACCTCCAGTGCAAAACAAGATGACAGAAATAGAGGGAAATTGTTACTGGAAAACTAAAATGTCATCTCCAGACACGCTGAAACACCAACACCCAAGCCTGAATCAGCAAGGCAGAGAAAGTATTTAAAAGAGGGGGAAAAAAAACCCCGGTGCTCCTGACACAACATGGGAACCATCCTAAAAAGCACCAGCAGATACAATATTCTTTTTATCTACAAACAAGCCTGACGCACTGGTCAAAGTATCAAAGTATTTAGGGAAACAAACTCCAAGCCATATGCTTCATATGCAGGATCTGCGCGAGAGCCAGGGACTTTGCCATTCTGCTGAGCTCGACACGGGCAGGCTGGAGAGGAAAGGCTGGATTTTATGCTCACCCCAGGGTTAACTAGCAAGGAGAAAAAGCTGTTTTCATGCTATCGTTTTAGTCATCACCTTGGCTGTTTCTTTTCTTCGGCTTTCAGTAAACAGAAACAAAACAACAACAACAACAAAAAATCCAAGTAAATAAAAGGTGGGGAAAAAAAACTTTGTTAACAAGAGAATAATAATAAAAGTATTTACATGCATTCAATTCAAAAATAAAAATGTACAGTCATTGTCAAGTAAACTTCAGAGAGATTACATAAGGCACCTTAATTGCAAACTTTTTAATTTCCTTTCAGTGGGTTTATTCAAGGTAGTTTCCCAGATAACAGATGAGGAGACCCACCTTCCACAGTCAACTTCCACCTTCGGGCTTCCCCAGTCAGCAAAGATCTTCTGCTGTACTGGGAGCCCTCCACTTGCCCAGTACCAGGCATACTTGCAATGTTCCTGAGCTGACCTAAGGGCTGACCAACACCATTAACATCAGCAGGGTCCCAAAGCACGCTGTTTGCCCTCAGTGTGAGGCTGCAGCTCCACAGATGCATTCTGACAAATCCCTTCCACTACGTGCCTCTGGCTGCTCTGCCGTCCTCCATCCCTGTGCCACAGGAACTCCCCCAAGCACTGTTCACAATCCCTTGGGCATTGCACGTAGCACAGAGTAGGAAGGAAGACCCCAACCACAGCAACTTTTTCTTCTGGCACAAAAGAATCGAGTATCCCAACATCCATTCACTCTGTACAGAAGTAAACTGCCCAGTTTTAGTCAAAAGCCTTACAGACAATATTTACAGAGAGAAAAATACAGTCTGCAATCCAGCACAGGTCATTTTTCCACTCTGCATTGTTTTTGACAAAGCAAAATACTGAAGTCTTTTAAGAGAAAACCAACATAATCCCATTTGAGAACAGTCTAATGGAGAAGTCCATCAAAACCAGTTCTCCTTTTGTCTCTGGTAGGAAAGTTTTAAATCATTTTAGAACCATGACCATTTACATAAAGAGACAAAGAGGGGGGGATGAGAACATGTGTGGAGCGGTAAATACCATATGGAAAATACTTCTCCACTCTTCTCCATAAAATCTGGCTCAAATCTTACAACACGAGGCAAACAATGACAATTGTACAATTGTAGCTTCTGCTCTGGTAAATAAAAGTGATCCTTGCCCACCAGTCCACATCCATCCACTGCAAACAGTACTGGGACAGAGCACTTTTAGCACTCCAAGCTGCTGGCTGCTCTCAAGAGGGATTTTGGGGGAAACTTTCTCAGTGATTTACCCTGTAGGTGCTTTTAAACAGTGTTTGCATCCACATAAAGCACAAGGCTGGGGTAGAAAAGCGACACAGGAAAGCAGATTAATTTAGATTGGAACTCAGAAAGAACAAAGATCAAAAGAGGACAGGGAGCTTTCCTGTCGGTCCTGGGTCCATCCCCAGCCTACCCATACTAAAGACTCTGAGGCCCATATACTGATTATCTTCCCCAGAGTTTCTCTGCTTGGTTCTAAACCCAAGATGTGACAACTATCAACTCTGAAACAACTGCCTGGGGACCTTGTCTTCCAAGGAAGCTTTCTAGGGGACCACTGACACTTAGGACACCCATCACCTCCATTTGATGGGGGCTGCAGAAACTGCTGCTCACAAAGACATTCCAGCCGCTTCCCAGCGCAGTCTATTGAAGTAAACCAGCATCGACTTCTGCTTGACTGGACTGCAAGCTGCTGCAAGCCATTCCTGAACCCTCCCAGCTCGAGCACAGGACAGAATGTCATCTTGCCAGCCAGCCCAGTACAGACTGTTTGCAATACTGAGTCAGAACCTGCAGCAAACCAGTTGAACTTGGCTTTCACTATCCCCTTGGCTTCAGAGTCAGCTACAACTCTTAAGTCTGCCTTCGAATGGCCACAGTCACACGTGTGCACAACAAGGGATCAAATCTCAAGCACTTATGGGAGGGATGCTCTGCCCTAAAGCAGAAGTTGAAAAGAGGATTATATATTACGCAAATAATCATACATTTAATGGCACTGTTTCACTTTTCTAAACAAATTTAGCACAGAAAGGAAGAGACATGGTTCCAACATTCACTGCTTAGAAAAGCAGCAGAGTGTTTTAAAACACCCAGCCCTCCTCACAAAGCTGTGTGCCGCTTGCTAGCAGAGAATCAATCTCACAACAGCGTAAAACATCCTTTTCTATTCCAAATGCTTCAGGAGGTAAATCCCTTCAAGCAAAACAGAATGAAAGAAAAATAGCAGTGGCTTGGGCATTTTCCCAAGCCCAAATGTATAAACTCTCATTTTCTTTCCATGATCTGACACAAATCATAGAATCATAGAACTGTTCGGTTGGAAAAGACCTTTAAGATCAAGTCCGACCATTAACCCAGCACTAACAGGGCACCACCAAACCATGTCCCTCAGCATCACATCTCCAAGGCTTTTCAATCCCAACAGGGATCACAGGGACTCCATCCCTGCCCTGGGCAGCCTGGGCCAACCCTTGACAACCTTTTCAGGGAAGAAATTGTTCCTGATGTCCAACCTAAACCTCCCCTGATGCAACTTGAGGCCATTTCCTCTTGTCCTATCGCTTGTTCCTTGGGAGGAGAGACCAGCCCCACCTGGCTCCCACCTCATACAGAATCATAGAATAGTTTAGGTTGAAAAATACTTTTAAGATCATTGAGTCAAACTGTTAACCTAAAAGCAATATAACCAATTTTTTTCTCCAGGCAGCCCCAAAGGGCTCAAAATTTGGAAACCATATTTTACAGCCTGAAGAAAATGAAAAGCAGCATATTGCTTTCTGAAAAAAAACTTTATAAGTGAAACAAGGCAACATTGCTACCACTTTGCACAACAGTAAGAGTCAAATCACATGGGCTGTGTGCCTCTGAACTGTGTCGTGCATTAAGAGGAACAGACTCAGTGCAAGGATGGACCTTTCACATGCCAACAGGAAAAAAATAGTAGATATAAATCTACTAAGTATGCAGTGTCTATGTGCTGTGGAGACAGACACTTAAATTTTCTGTCCTTCAATGCTCTATCATAAGGAGGGGTTGCTGCCTTATTGAGTCATCACGTGATAGTACTTGGTCCACTTTTACCAAAACAGCAATTCTGTGTGTTTGTGTTAACCATGGATGCTGATCAAAGGCTCTGTTCTAAGACAGCACTAAAACAACACTTCCATTAACATCACATTGCAAGCATTTCCTTAAACATCTGCATGCTCGTTTCATTAAAAACCTCAAGTTTGCAATCAAGTGCTTTCTTACTTCAATATTGAACTAGTCAGGAACTATAATCTGGAGACAACTAAAAAGGTGTTTAATTTATGTTAAATTATGTTTAATTTGAAAGCAGCTCACCAAGCACTTGTCACATTAACAGAATTTTGTACACAATGCAGATTGTTTTGGTAAGAAAAAAAAAGAGTTTTGGCTTTAAGACTCTGGTTTAAAATTCTCCAAACTCCAGATAGTTTCTGTAATAGTTTTGCCTTCAGTTTGGAGACACTCTTTGGTCCAAGTTTGAACTAGTCTCTCTTCAAGCTGAAGCTGATAGAAGTTAAAATCTCAGGCTACCTGTATGTCATAAATGACTTGGTTCCTGCCAGTCTGGACTGCAGGTCTCACTATGTAAAAAAATCACTACATGTAATTTAGTATTGGTGCTCAGCTTCCTGATGGCTGCTTGCTGCCGCCCAAGTGCCTCGGAAGACACCCCTCAAACATCTTCATCGCCTGGAATTCCTCTCACACAAACGTTATCTTCGAAAGAAGCTGAAAATAACTTCCTCTGTTGATGAAATATGATTCACTCTTCCATATGCCTACCTCCTCATCTCTAAAAAAAGCTCATTTTTGTTAACAATTCCGTGTCACACTTCAACTGAGGCTCCTTTAGGACCTTCAGTCTTCATAACCAACCACAAACCTCCAAGGGCAGAGCCATAAAGAGCCTAACGGGTAAAAGAAGCTGCAATCAGACCCAGTATGTAAAAAAAGGTTAAAAAAACCCCAAACCAAATGTTATCACCCATGGCCCAGGTGATGAGCCATTGTACAGCATGGCGCTCACCGGCAACATGCGCTTCCCTGCATCCAACATCATCCTCCTGCTCGCTCATCGGTAAATGACAGCTCTCTGGATCAACCCACGATTAACTGACCCGAAGCACAACATAATAATTCATCTTTTCTTAAACAAAGGGGCCACTTGTGACGAGCCAATTCAACTGTTTAAAGTTTCCTAATATGAGGGTACAAATAAGGAGAAGTTACAACACTCAACCTTCTCGCAGCAGCTTTCTCAATCCCATCTGGTCTGATGCAATGCAAAATAGGAATTGAAGCAGTCTCTACTCAAATATGTTTTGTCTGCTGCCAGGGAAGGATTTAACTACATTCAGTTACTTAATTGCACAAAATTAATTTTTTTTTTTTTTTCCGGAGATAGCCTGATTTGAAAAGTCTCAGATTGCACAGATTTTCAGATGGCAAACAAAGCTTTTTGTTCTTACATTTCTTTTCCCAATTAAGGAAAAAAATAAAAATAAAAATAGCCCAAACACCACACATTAAGTACAGAAAGCATGCTTAAACAACACGTAAGCACGGGCATTTTTAAAACACACCTATAGACCACTACAGATAGAAACCAGAAGGGCAAGACACTTACAGAATTGTAGACTGAGGCTCAAAAAGGCCAACAGGGCTGCCAAAGCCAGCAAGATCAGAAAACGGTTTCGGAAAAGCATTATTATTCGTTCTGCTTCCTCTTCATGGTTTCTTCTTCATATATCAGTGGTTCCTGCAAGCAACAAAACATTGACAAATGGATTTCAGATGTAGAAGCACTGGCTCTCATGAGGTAAAACATCCCTAGAAACAAAATAATCCTGTGACGTGTTAAAAAGGAACACACACTTTTAAAAACTGGTTAAAGAGCAGTTTCTCTAATCAGTAGCCCTTTTACTGATAAGAGAGTAAAGAGTAAGAATAATTGCCAATGCCAGTGTTCAGAGAACAGAAAAGTACATTTATTTAAGATTGACACCTGGAATAGTTCTGTCTAACAATACTGTAAACAACTATTTTCTTCTTTTGAATAGAACAATATATTTCAAATAAATAATATTTCTAATTAATATTTAAATTTTAAAAAAGACCAAAAATTCAAAAAAACCCCACACTCTTCATTGCAAAATGACATCCCAAAGTGTCCAGAATTCACTGAAGCGCCTGTTTTCACAGGTGTCTATTTTCCACTGGGAAACTGTTCTGTATAAGGGTTGGGGGGTTGCTTTCCCACACAGACACTTTTTGTTGTCATTGGCTTTTTATTTTAAAGAAGCAGCTGCTCTGATGTGCAGGAGATGCCCTTTCCTAGTGCTGACAGCGTGTTGCAGGAAATTGGTGAGTCTTGAACGGAATCTTCTGAGATTCCCACATCCTTTGAACTGAGCCCTGTTTATGCCGGCACATACAAACATGTTGACTGAAGATAACTGTTTTTTCCTCCCACCCCTGTTTCTTTCTGCCCCAGCACTTATTTGCTCAAGAAAGAGATCTCTCACGCTTCTTTCCTGCTTTTGAGAATAAAAAGGCTTACATATCCATGTAATTAATATGTATTTGTTTATCAAAACTCTTCTGTGCTCCAAAAACTAACTATTCTTCGCAAGGTTTTAGTCTCTGTCTCCGAGCACTGAGAAACCATTTAAAGTTACCATCTCAAAATTCAGATTTCCTACTCCTCCACCCCCCAATTCATTTTCTCACTAGTATTAGAAAATGTCTCAGGAATCACTGAACTTATTTCATCTATCGTGGTTAGTCTTACGAAGAGTTGTGGCATCTGTGAGATGGCCCAAGGTGACTTCCATACTAAGAAACAATGGGACCCAGAGCATAAGTGGTGATCTTCCAGAAAGAAAGGCTTGCTGCAAGTGAAAAGTATTATACGTGTGCATTTTGCAGGACTGAGGTCTTTCCATCTCATTTTACTTGAAGAATTACCTTTACAGCTTTTGGAAACTGGAAAACTGGAAATTCTGAGAAGCAAGAAACCAGAGCTATGACAGGATTTTTCCAAGATGCCAACAGCACCATAAATGGCATGTGCAAGCTGTAATAAAAATCAAGTTAAAGAAGAGAGACAGACAGAAGGAATTATTTTAACAGCCTCGGTTTCACAAAATGAGAGCTCCTCCTGGAACATCTCAGTGAAAGGTATTCTGAAACTAAACTAAGCTGCAAAGGGTGGAAGGTGTAAGGATTAGCATATAAAAAACACCAGGAGAGGATGAAGCAGTTTGACCAAACAGATGGAAGAACAGAAGGGGAACCACAGGAAAAAAAACCCAAGTTTAGACTTAGCAGGGAGGAGAAGGTAAAATCTATTAAAAACCTCTCAGGAACAAGAGGTCTTGCGCACAGTCTACACTCATTAATATTGCTGCAGAATAAAAAAAGGTTGCCACAACAGAAGGAAAAAATACAAGACTGGAAAAAAGGAGATTATACACATCCCCTATTAGCAAATGTTTTAGAGGAAAAGCTTGATCAGCTTTAAACCCTAATTTCAAGATCAGAAGTTTTAAAGAATTCAGTTTCAAATGCAACATTCAAGAAAGTGTAAGTAAGGTGGGAAGATTTTTATTTTAAATACACTTTGGCCTGGGTACAAGTTTGAAGTTGGGGTGTTACAGCTTAGAAGGAATAGGAACAGCTGAGTAGCTCTTAAAGAAGAGCCTGTCAATACCATTCATCAGCAGGTCCCATTTGACCCCAAGCTGCTGGGAATCAGGTGAAGGTATGCTGAGACAGAAGTGTTGAAGCCTCTGCTCCTCCAACCTGGCACACGAGGGACTCTCTTCCCAGGAAAAGCAGCAGGTAGCCAGCCCAAACAAAGCAAAGGCAGGGCAATAAGCACTGTGAGCACTCACTGAAGTGAGTATTTGTAAGCTAACAAAGATCAAACTGAGACTGATGAGCAAGTAAAAGCTGACCAACCTTATCGCCCCACAAAAGCACTGGTATATGCAGACAGGTCAAAAACCAAATCACACAGCCAGAAGTCACATTGGGTCTTCAGAATATATGACCACGCAGCAAGAGGCTGCAGCATCGCAGAGCATCTGCTGCCAATGTGCCATTCGGAGACTACAGATCTTTCCCCGTTTCCTCTGCGCACAGTCCAGAGTGCAGGCTGCTCCCCAGCCTCGCCACCTCCACCTCTGAGCTCTCGAGACCCAAAGGTCAGTTCTGTCAACAACTCACACCCCCACCTTGCTACTCTCCAGCTATGGGCCTTGGTGTTTGCTCTGGAGGGAAAGAAGTAGCTAGTGCTTTGACAGGAGAGTACACACCATCCACTGCAGGAGAGGGGGAACTCGATACCCAGAGCAGCAGGGTTCTGGAGGCAGCTCCTGACACGGGCCAGAAAAGCCGTGATTTATGCTCATCCCTCAGTACAGGTTCTTTGCTCAAGACCAAAATGGCCTGAAACAACCCCCTGAAAGGGCTGTCAAGCCCTGAAACAGGCTGCCCAGGGCAGTGGAGTAGTCCCCATCCCTAGATGCATTTAACAGCCATGGAGCTGTGGTGCTGAGGGACATGGTTTAGTGGTGCCCTGGCAGTGCCGGGGGAACAGTTGGACTGGATGATCTGAAAGGTCTTTTCCAACCAAAACGATTCTATGAGTGCAGGACTTGATAGACCTGCAGAACCCCAAACCTCTTTCAGAAACACTAATTACAAGCATGACATACATAAGTAGTGTAGATATTCTGAAGGACAATCTTTACTAAAGCATCCTATGTTGAAATGCAGATAATTATAAGGCCACCTTTTGCAGCATGCCCATCTATCTACCCACAGACTTTTTCTTTTAAAACTGATCCAAGTGTCTCAACTCATCCAAACATGCCAGAATGACTCACAGCATTTAGATCCCCCTCAGCTCTTACCTAATCTGGCAAGACGCTGCCAACACACCCTGGTGTGAGGCCCTAGGCTACTGCAAGTTCACAGGATCACAGAATCGTTTTGGTTGGAAAAGTCCTTCCAGATCATCCAGTCTAACTCTTCCGCCAGCACTGCCAGGGCACCACTAACCCCTGTCCCTCAGCACCACATCTCCACGGCTCTGAACCCCTCCAGGGATCATGGGGACTTCACCACTGCCCTGGGCAGCCTGGGTCAAGGCTTGACAACTCTTTCGGGGAAGAAATTTTTCCTAATATTCAACCTAAACATTGCCTGATGCAATTTGAGGCTGTTTCTTTCCTTATCTTATCACTTGTTACCTGGGTATAAACAGTCCTACACAGAAATAAAAAACAGTCCTACCACTGAAGGCCAGGACAGGGATTCCAGAGACGAGCCAAGCCTCTGCTAGGCTCCTGGAAAAATTGGGTCTTAGGACACACTCTGTTTTAGGCCATTTCACTGGAAAAATCAGTAACTCCCTAGCAATAATGGGAGAGCAGCAGGTCTGCTCAGAGCCTGGGCTAAGCACGTAGCTCCTGGCAGAGCAGCTGGCACGACTAACCTACTTTGTGCTCAGCACCGGCTGGGTGCTGCTCGCTAGCGCTGCACGTGGAACCTCCCCCCCGGCACCCCCTTCTCTGCGAAACACAAAAGGTGAGGTTTTGTGCAGGGCTGACTAGCTGAACTATTTCTTTTGATTCTTTTCAGGCAGGCCCTGAAAATAACTTGATGTCAATGCTTTCAAAATGCTGGCGAGGTCAGACATGACACTGAACCAGCAGTGCCCAACTTCCGTGCCAATGCACCGACACCGCTACATCCTCTACATCACCCGGACCCATCTAGAACACAAGCCTACTATCTGGCATGAAGCGTAAGCACATTATTACACTGACTCACCATGACAGCTTAAATGAATTTACTTGATTAAAATAGCATGTCTCCATAAATAATCAATAGTACTCTTCAAAGTCTGCCTCAATAAAATCACTGTCTCTATCTCATGTGGTACATCAAAATGACATTGTCTACTGAAATACAAGCCAGCAAAAGCAGTTGCAATGAAACAGCAAAGAGAAATGGGGTGACTTTGCCCGAAAAGGAAGGAAGCGTTACGTCTGGAACTAACTACATGCCAAAGGCAGATGGAGATGTATTTTGTAGCAAGCTTATAGAGCCTAGGAGGGAGAGCAAAAAGCCTACAGATAACATGAGGTTCATTTGCAGTAACATTCGTAGACAGTTCCAGAAAAAGTCACAGCAGAACACAGGGACCCACTTACTAGTCTGATGCCTTTATACTGCAGAAGAGAGTTTGTAATTGTAATTGCTTTTTGATGCATCTTTTATCTTCTGTCTACATCTGCAGGCTTATTTTCTTACTAAGCCTCTTTTGAAGACATCCAAAATTAAGGTGACAGCTCCTGATACAATTATAATGAAGACTTCTGCCTTTACTTTCATTTTAACTCATGGTGCTCCATCAATTATCCCCCAGCTGTTTGGCAGCAGGCTACCAGGCAGTACATTTTTCATCCACTAAAACCCCCAAGTCCTGCCTCCAGACACTCTCAGCAGCTGAAGAACTTTATACTCTTGAATAGGAAACGGCCGAGAAGAGTTGTGTCAGCAAGTAGCACCAGCCAAACATTTCCTTTGGTGCTTCAAAGGATTTGCTTTTTTGTTTTTTCTTTCCCCTGCAGGAATGAAATCTGGAATGTTGTGGTTATGACCAAATCGACCAGTGCTACAAAGATCTATGGAAAGCACCAGAACTGAGAGCAAACAGGAACACTCAGCCCAACCAATTCTCCGGTCAGCATGACCTGCTTAGTTACTCATGCTTGTAATCATCACAGTGAGGAAACCCTTACAAAAGCCCTGCAGCTGACCGTAACATCATCAGTTTAAACTGGTGGTGCAGGGATCATATGTCCAAAGTTGCAGCTTGCATCTGCCATTTTGTTAATCATAATTCTTCATTTTCCCCCATGAGAAAGAAATGAGAATATAGGGTTGTTTTTTTTAAAGGCATTTATGAGAAATAGGTCACATCACTTGATGCAAAAAACCTGCATTTCTAAAGAAGTAAAACCAGCTCATCATTGAAAAAAAAAATGAAATAAAACCTGCTGGGTAATGTTACTCATGTTAGCCCAACCCCATGACCACAGGAAACATGGAACTGGACTGAAAGTACAATCGGGTCAGCAGGAGCCTAACAAAAAAAGTGTAAATGAAAGGAAGGTAAGCCATAGTAAAATAAAAAAAAAAATAAAAAAAAAAAAAAAACCAAAAATGTACCACTCCATGGCAATCATACACAGAAACAGCCAAAAGAATCTATCACAGCTACATGTTGATAAGTAAAAACTAATGGGTACTTGAAAGATAATTTTGTTTTCAACTTCTTTAACATTTTAGCAGTTAGCTCCCGATTAAGAAAAAAGTTAACTTGCCACAGTTGAGTATATTTTACTATTCAGAACATTAAAATATCTACATGTGAATTTCTCTTGTCTCCTGTTCCAAGTTATTTAGTTGGTTCTAAACTCTTATCTAGTCAGTTCTAAACTTCTTATACTGGCACAGCCAGCCTTGAGATGTGCAAAAGCCCTTGAGAAGGGCCCAGCAGTACTGCCCAGCCTGCCAATGCAACCGACACAAGTTCTTCATTACAGCCACGGGAACAACCAGAGCTCGTACTCAATGCTGTCCCTCCCGACAGCACTCATTGCTTTCCCTCTGCAGCAAATTTACCACTGGATTTAGTAAGTAAAGGTGAAGAGCTGCTCAGAATTCAGAAGTGGTGAAGGGACCATTAAATATAATGAAATTTGGCCACACTAAGTAGATAATCCACTGTTCTCAACATAAAAGGTCCAATCGACACTCAGGTCTTGGCTTTTAAATCCCAGGGTGCACCAGCAGGTGACACAGTGGACACATCTTCCTCCTCACCAGCTTCCAAGTTTCAGCAGGACTGTCATTTTACACTGGAAGTTCTGGGAGAGCAGTCTTTGGTTTACAATGCCGGCTTGAATCCTTCAAAGGACAGTTTCCAGCTCTTCCCTTCTGTCCTACTCAAATCATCATTCCGAGCTGTCACCTTCCAGAGATCAGCAGCTAAGAGGTGCAAGCAGAACTAGTTTCTACATAGTTCACACTTGCTTTGGATTTTCATCAGTCCAAGTCCTTTAGAATATCTAAATTAGAACCTAGGAGTCTATAAATCTCTTAAAATCAGGCAATAAAGTCACGCGGAGACATCTGTATTCAACCTATGCTCATTAATGTGTAGTTAATGCAATGGAACATTGTAACATTACAACCACCCTTTATGTGTTCTCAGCATTGGAAGGTGACTTATTTTGCAGTCAGAGATCTCCTGGTTTCTGGAATCTCCTTAGACTTACATCAGTTTTCTGATGAAAATATGCCCCGATTTTCTTGAACAAAGATAAATGACAGGAAAAAAAAAAAAAGTGTGGGAAGAGTCAAACAGCATGAAATGATCAGGAAGTGTTTGATCCTTTTATCTTTTCCACACTTCCACAGCATACCATTTGGGTGTATCAGCTCAGTTCCCCTGGATTGGGACCACTGATCAACTTGTAAGGAACCACTTCTAAAAACCAAATGCTTCTGAAAAATCAAAGAAGAGTTTTTGCAAGAAATACCATAACTGTGACATGAAAATATCCTTTTTATTCAGTAACATTTCAAAATCACACTTAAAAGCACTTGAATACTAAAACAGTATTTTTTTTTAGACCAAGCACGATATTTTTTAATATGCAGTCTGGACCTCTACAGATTTTCAAGTCTCACCTACTGAACTGATTACTACTTCTCACCCTTTCTGGTAGGTTTTAGATGACACTAATTCTGTCACTACCTGTATATTAAAAAACAAATAAGACAGACAAAAAAACAACCACCCCAAAACACACAAAACCCCTCCAAAACCTACATCACCATATACCACATGTCCCCAGACCAAAGGTGTCTACACAGCACACAGTATCTCCCTTCCCCTGGTTATTCACTGTAGGTGCACAAGTTTGAAATGAGTCTTAAACTGTTCTGGTCAGCAAAATTTAAGTCTGCATTTATGTCACTGTTTGCAAGCACTAAATATGACCCACGTTGTATTTTTGCTGGTTGTTCCAGCATAGGATCCATAGGGTTGCACTTGTAAGATACATCCAAGGAAGGAATTTGGAAGGAACCTTTCAAGGTCATCTAGTCCAACCCCCCTGCAGGGAGCAGGGCCATCTGCACCTAGAGCAGGGTGCTCAGAGCCCCGGCCAACCTCACCCGGGATGGTGCCAGGGATGGGGCAGCCACCACCCCTCTGGGCAACCTGGGCCAGGTTCTCATCACACTCACCATATAAAATTTCTCCCTTCTCTCCAGACAAAATCTCCCTCTTTCAGTTTAAACCCATCACCCCTTGTTCTGTCCCAACAGACCCTGCTCAAAATTCTGTCCCCATCTTTCTTTTAGGCACCCTGAAGTACTGAAATGCCACCAGGTGGTCTCCTTGGAGCCTTCTCCTCTCCAGGCTGAACCCCCAAGTTCACAGGGGAGAATGGTGACGGATGCCGTGATGCCACACCAGGTATCTGGGTTATCTAGCTGGGCTTGTTCCTAAAGCAGCACACTGCTGAGGAAGCCAACAAACAGGGGAATGGAAACACGCTAGAGCAGATTGCCGTTGGGTTTCCCTGCTTCAGAGTTTACAGGGGTCAGGTGCTAAGCCCAAATACCCTCACCACAGCCCTTGTTACAATCGGTTTACACCACTGTGGTTATTGCTGACGTTGTAATAGCTGTATAATCAATTTCTACATGAGAACAAAACATGGGACTTCACAGACCCTTGGGTTTCGCAGCCATGCACTTGAACAGAAAGCAAAATCTAACCTATATGCAGGACCTTCCAGTTTTGCTACTTACGAATACATAATAGAGATTTGTTATACTCCTATTAGGGAGAAGAACGGGCATGAAGCCTACACCAAATGACAGGAAAAAGCGTCACTGAAAACTGATTAACGCATCCCCTTCTGCAGCAAAGGAAAAAAAAAAAATAAAAAGAAATAAATTGGAGTATTTGAACAAATATTTTTTGTTTTCCGTCTAACGACACAGAGAAATAACATGCAAATACAATACTTTATCTTTTCCTAGGTCACACACAGGCCTGCCTTTGACCACTGCTTTGATGACAGGGTCTATACAGAAATGTATTGACTGTAGATCGATTCTATGGTGCAGATAAAAGATTTCATAATGTGTCCTGGCACCTCAGAGAAGAAAAAAAAGTCCCATGGAAGTTCTGCTCCCAATATCATTAAAAACAAGCAGATGCTGCTGCCATGGGTGTTTTTGTAACATTTCAAAGAATCAAAGTTCCTCTTGCTGTTCTCTCCCCAAACCTCATTCCCCTCATCCCAGCCCACCATCACTACTCATTTTCTACGGTGCCCACTACAGACCTGCTCAAATGAATCAAACAGCTAAAAGAAAAAAAAAAAAAAAAAGATTTAAACAAAAAAGTCCCCAGCTCTAAGGAACCTCCAGATTTGAGATTACCACAATGAAGACTGGGAAAGACCACTTCATTCAACAGGAGAAAACCCAGAGATCTGCCACCGCATAAGGTCCCTCTGAGCGCAGCAGCTCTGCTGAAGACGGATGTGGGTTTGGATTTGAAGCTGCATTTTGAACAGAACGTGATAGAGCATGGACTGCCTCCTTCCAAACCACAGAGAAGCTTCACTGGTGTGTTGAGTCGAACAATAAAATCCAGTCTATAATCACATTTGTCAAATTACGAAGCTTGAAACCACCTCTAAGTAACTTGGGATCACAAACCATTCCCCTTCTTAAAAAGAAGCCAGATTACACGGTATACCTAAATCACAAGTACTGAAAAGACAACTGTAATTCCTTTGCTGGCTTAATGCCTTTTCCCCCCTTTTCATATTCGTTTTGTTGAAAGTTTCCATGCTTTGGGCTTTGGTTTTCCAACTATGATGATTTTATAGGTCTCATCTGATTTACTTGTTTGAACAGCAAATGTATGAGAGCATGAAATATTCCAAGGAGCAGGTGTTCTTAGCTTTAGTTTCTTTTGGTCCACTTAAACTCTTAGCTCAAGGAAACCTTCCAGTAAGCCAAACTTCTCATAAGTGCTTTGATCTGGCCTCTACCACCTCTTTTTAGTTGGAAATAAGTTCAGTGTCAGGCAGAAATCTGAAGAAACCGCAAGTCAGTAACAACCCTCCAGTCCAGCACCTCACTTTGGAGACCCTGTGGAAACCAAAATTTTAACATCTAGGAAAACCTGTCACAAACCAAACCCTTTAACATCCACTTCAGGAATGTCACCACATTCCCACCCCTTTTCCTAGGTCATACGCATCTCTGAATTGCAGGGAAAGTAATAACAACAACAAAGGAAGTGCTTTTACTTCCTTAAAGGAAGCCAAGCAACTCTTTTTCAACATTATTATAAAACTTGAAAGGAACCTTATGATTTTGGTGGCTCCAGGCCAGAACTAAATCGCAACTGGCAGCAAAACCATTCCAGAACATATAGATTAATTAAATAATTCTTAAAAAAACAGCACCAGAATTATAATTATTTCAGACTTACAATTTTATAACGGTATCACCTACACTCATAACTGTACGAGCATAGATCCTAATCACAGCTCCAAAAAGCACACAAAGGTAAAGCAGTTAATGTGCCTGAATCAGGTTTTTTTTGTTTGTTTTTTTTTTTTAGTTAAGCTTTTACTTTTCACAGTTTTAACTGTTTGAACAACTCACCCCCCCTACTATAACTCTCCCCTCTGCATGCATTTCCAACACAGACCTTTGAACATGCTCTGAACAGGCACCTGCCTCCCTCTGCTCCAGTGCCAGGGCTTCTATTGGGCTTCAAATGCCTTCTTTTGGCACTAGCTTGGAAAGCAAACACTGCAGGGATGTGCTCAAAGCTAGCAGAGATCAACCAGTGAGCAAGTCGAATAAAGAAATCAGTGAAGAAAGCTCATAAACCTAGGAAAAGGTTTATGCTACCCCACCTAATGTTTGAGCTGATGCTGGTATAGAGGACAGTATTTTCCTCTGCCCTTCTGCTTAGGTTAGATGGATTTGAGCATAGGACCCGAGCTCCCAAATCTGTCCTTATCCTTTTAATTCCAGATGATCTTACACCGGATCCGTTTATAACCTTCCTGCACATGTATCTATTCTAATGTTCAAAGGTCACGTGCCCACAGTTCTCAGGGGTTCATGGAGTTAGGCTGATTTGCTCACTGTATTCAAATTGAATGGATTTAGGGAGATTCTAGGTAAGTCGTGAGACTTAATTACTCCAAGCTCTTCAGCCTACTGGTCATCCCATCGTGTAACCCCTCTTCAGCTGGTTCTTTATCTCTCACCCTCTGGAAAACTGCTAGAATCTGAATCCATGAAGGATCCACCCATGACTCCCCCTGTAACCATCAACTAGCCACACATTCAGCTTACCCTAAAACGTAGCATTTCACATCTGGCGATTTGGCCTTTACCAAGAGCTTTCCATCAAGTAAACCACAGTTTTACTAATTTTACTCCCAACTATGGCCATGCTATAAGACCTGTTCCATCCTCTCATCATACACAAGGTCACCCAACACTTCCATATTCAACCACCTCTACACAATCACAAGGATTTGAAATTATGGGGTAGATCACAGAATCACAGACTGGTGCAAGTTGGAAGGTCCCTCTGGAGATGATCTGGTGCCACTCCCCTGCTCCATCCAGCAGGGTCACCCAGAGCAGGGGGCCCAGCAGCACAGTGTCCAGCAGGGTTGGGAATCTCTCCAGAGCAGGAGACTCCACAGTCTCTCTGGGCAGCCTGGGCAAGGCTCCAAAACCCTCACAGCAAAGAACCTGTTGGGTTCTAGTTTGTGCCATTGCCCCTTGTCATGTTGCTGAGCACCACCAATAATACTCTGCCCCACCCACTTGATCCTCATCTTTTAGGTACTGCTGAGCACTGAGAAGATCCCCTCTCAGTCTTCTCTTCTCCAGCTTAACAGCCTCAGGGCTCTCAGCCTTTCCTCAGCACAGAGATGCTCCAGTCCCCTCGGCATCTTCAGAGCATCTGCCGGACTCTCACCAGTAATTCCCTGTCTCTCTTGAACCGGGGAGCCCAGAACTGGACCCAGTACTCCAGATGTAGCTCACTAGGCAGCGACACACACTTCTGCTTCCTGTCTCCCAAACAGAAAACTTTCATTTCTCTCCACAGGTTATTCTACTATCCATTGGAGCATCAACAGCTGGCAGCTCATACTGGAGGGGGCGAGGGGGAAGAAAAGAGAAAGGAAAAAGACTAAACAGACTATATTCAGCAATTTTCCTGTGATCCAGCCCAGCGTGGTGATTACACAGATGCATTAGCAGACAAGTCAGCATTTTCTGCTGCCCTTTCTTCCCCACAACACTTCGTACAACTGCCAACTCGCCTGGCTGCCGGAGAGCTGAATGGGGAGCGATACAGGACATGTACTGGGAAACTGCCACGCTGCCGGCAAAAGGGCACGCCTGCTTTGGTCCTTGGTTCTCCTGGCAGCAGCACAAGCTGACCTCTGGAAACACACCACCTTGCAGTCGGAGACAACCTCAACACAGAGGTGCAAGCAGGAGTTGTTTCTTCAAAAGGACAAATATAAACAGGTTTAGGGAAATGGCGCTGGCATCAAAGACGATGTCCCAGCATTTCATTTCAGAAGCCTGTTGCCCCGATTTTTGTTGCTTAGTTTCACAAAGGTGTTTTCACAACATATCGGCCCAACAGAAGCTCCTTGTGAAGGCACCTTAAAGCCTTCACAGACAGACATGCAAGCCTGGGTTCAACCTCCTACTTCAGGGGCAGACAGTAAACCAACATCATATAGACGTGAAGAATATGAACAAAGCATGAAAAAGATGGCAAAGCACAAGATCCAACATCAGCATTGCTTTGTCCTATTAAAAAGACTCATGAAGTGTTCCAGGTATTCAGAGAGCCTCCCTTTTTATCGCTGGAGACCATCAGCATCAGCAAAATGCAGTATGGTCGTGGCATTTATCACAGCAGGCACTGAGACCAAGTTATGGTGGTTATTTTTTTTTATTTTCACAAGGGAAGCTATGAATCTTGTCACGACTTTGTGGGGGAAACTGAATTCACCCTTGGTACATGCAAAAGTTTAAGGCAGCTGTAGGAACTCTGGATGAAACAGCTGGAAAACAGTCCCTGACTAGGATTTCCAAACAGCGTTTTTGAACACTGCCTGTACTCTGTGGCACAAACAAAAAAAAGCCTCATTATTTTAGCTTCCAAAAACCAGTTATTTTTAAGAAATAGGCCAGCTCTCAATATGAAATCACCTGTCCACCCTGCTCTGAATCCTCATAAATCCTTTCCCTGTCACCAGAACTACTCTGTGCAGAATCTCACACTTGACCATCCACCTTTGCAGCCCTCCTGGCAAATGTTCGCATTATCACCTCACGCTCTTTTTCATTGCTGAGGATGACCCAGAACATTTATGATTCAGGCATTATCTGAACACAGTAAAAAGACATCAGGTGATATTTTTGATTTTTTTTTTTTAAAGAAACATAAACACTTGATTCTTGCAGTACTCGCTTTCCCAACATCACAACCAGAGGGTTTTTTTGCATTTAAAAAACCAAATGCTCACTTAAGGGGACTCCATTTGGGTTTCACCAAAGCACAGCCTGATTTTTGCAGAACACAAAGCGGGTCATGAAGACATTGCTGGGATTTTTCTGGAAAGTCACTGTATAAACCTTCAGTCATCACCATCCTCTATGTGGCTTTATGATCAGCTGTTTCCATTTCTATTTCTGTGTAATTTATGCCATACATTGGCCTGCATTCATTACAGAAAGCATTCTGGAAAGAGTTTCAAAGAAGGAAAAAATGATGTATTTTAAAGCACAATCTTTTTATCAGTACCGCAATATTTTAGGACAATTCCAGTAAAATTACCATGACACCAAAACCCATGCAAGCAGAAATCATGCATGAAATCTACATTTAAAGTCTCCTCCCAGGCATTTGCTGTTTCTTCCCCTTTAGCTATACAATATACTCCCAAGCTAGTGTATTTTTACGTGCAAGCTCTGGAATGTGAACCACTGCATAGCTTGCTTACTGACTCCCTCTCCCAGCGAGTCAAGATTAAAGGCAATGCTCAAAGCCTTCCTACATGCAACACTCTGCTTGAACAGTTTGACACAAACCATGTTCTTTGGCCAACCTTTGGATCATTGAAGTTCTTCTTAAGCAAATCCTGCCAGTAACTATAGAATCAGAGAATGTTTTGGCTGGAAGGGCCATTTAAAGGTCCCTATCTTGCACATTTACCAGTAACTCCCCAAACCTTCCTGTATTACCCGTAACATGCTCCATCTTCTCTAACCCTCTCCTACTCCACCACCTCTGTCATTTTGCTAGAGGCAGACTTGAAGACTTCACCCTCGTGAACAACAAAGGTACCACCACCACCTCCTTTGTAGCATCCATCCTAAACCGTAGAACTAATCACATTTACCATAAAGCATATGTTAGTAGGTGGTTTAACATTTCATTCCTACGCTCATTTGGTGTATGTCTGTGAGGAACATGCATCTCACGGTGGCTTTTTGTGTATTAATTGCCAATATTTTTTTTTTTGTTGTTCCAAGAGAATAAAAACCTTGGGGAGAGTAAGAGAGCATGCAACTAGAACTGACCATAAACCCAGCTAAAAGCCACACTTCAGAACACATGAATTCATCAGGTAGTAATATGCAGATACACTTAAGATACAAGCCTTTTGTAACTTAGCAAAAAAATATTTTAAAATAATCTGTAACTTCAGCAGAAAAAGCATCCAGAAAAATTAAACCATCTACTTTCAAAGGCCCCCTAAGAGACTATGAAAATGAACAAAGACCTATATAAGAAACCTCACAGGACATAGGAGGTTTCTTTCATCTAAGGAGGTTGTGAGGGAAGATAAGTATGTAAAAATATACACCCCACTGCCAAGCCACTGCGGGAAGCAAACCACGGGGGACAGCAGTTCTGCACACCCTGAAGGATTGCTTTTTGTGCGCGTTCGTTTCAAGATCGCCACTTTTGAAACTCAAAAAAAAAAAAACCCAGAAGACAGATGAAGGCTGCTGGAGAAAAGCAAGTTCACAATTATAAAACGGAAACAATCCGACTGACTGCTGTCGGTCTAACCAGAGGTCCACCTCTGCTCAGGTACCCGGGCACGGATACAGGGGTTTAGTACTCAGTACTTTAGTTCCTCAGTACTTACTCTGCAGAACAGAAAGCTCATTTAATAGATACTGGAACTTATAAAAATGAATGTTTCAGCACTACTACAGAAAATATTTAAGAGACTACAATTAAAAGCCATTAGCGAGAGGAGCATATGTGTTTTAACCATGCACACTCCTTTTAGTTACCTTTTTGAGAAGATTAAAATTAAGCAGCTTTTGCTTTTCATCCCACACACTCCCTCCCACTACAAATTCTGTCTCAGCTAATCCTCCTTCTACAGACGTCAAAACAGGGCATAAGCATTACAGCTACTTACTGCCAAAATGTGTTGGTTTAATATCCCATTACTATTGTAATACTGGCACAATAACTTATTATATGTGACAGCTTTTGCAGTTACTCAAGGATAAAGCCACTTACTCTGTAGTTTGTTCCTCCACATGAACATTTGTAACATTTGTAAAGGAGAAAATTTAAGGTCTGAACTGGATGCTTTTCTCAGACTACAATGCCAGACAAAATAAAAGGCTTACAAGGTCACCACACAAGCTCTTCCCACCCTGACATTTCCATTGTCCCAACACGAAGCGATCCGTCCAGAAATTCAGGTTATGGTATGTACAAATACACTGTTTAACCTCTTACTTTCTAGCATTCTTAAAAATACTTGCACAGAATTTATTATTATTATTTGCTTTTTAAATCAACTTTCTGCATGAACGCTAAGACCATCTCCCTGTGGGAACACACTTCTGCTGAGAAGGCCAAGCTTATCAAAAAGGTTCAGGATTCTTCTTCAGAACCTGAAGCGCAGAAATACACCAACAACTCTGTTCAAGGCTCTAAAAATACTTGAGTACAAAGAAAGGGACTGCTATGAGATATTAAAGACAACAGGCATCAGAAAAAAAAAAAAAAAAAAAAAAAAAGCATGAATCCACTAAGTTATCCCACTCCTGCCACATTAGATCAGCCAACAAGAGAAGACTAGGTGTCAGCAGTGCCAGCAGCTCTGCCACAGCACCGCAATGGGCTGGGAAATACGCAGGCACCGGTCACAGGATCTCCGGGGGGCTGAGAATCCCGTTCCCGGCTCTCCCGTCGCAAGAGAGAGGCTCGCAGGGTCGGTTTGCACCCGGGGAACTGCCCGGACCGCTCCCACGCGCCGAACACTGCCCGTGAGCACCGGGACCCGGGTGCCTGCCTGCGGGTACCGTCCCGGAGGCAAAGTTTACCCGCCCGCGGGGGCAGCTCGCCTCCGGCCGAGCCCCCGCCCCAGCTCGCCGGGCCGGTTCGGCCGCTGCCCTCCTGCCGCCCCGGGGCTCCCCGGTGCGCGGAGCAGCCGCTCCCGCCGCGCCGCTAACGCCCGGCCCGGACCCCCTTCTCTCTGCTCGGGCGCCAGCAGCGCCCGCCCGCCGGAGCGGAGGGGGAGGGAAGCACGGCGGATACAACCGGGTCGTACCGGGGCAGCAGCCCGAGCGCTCCCCGGCACCGCACCGTCCCACCTGCCCGGCCGGAGGGAGCAGTGGGGGAGACACCCCCGCCCGCCGCGCAGCCCTCCCGCTCCTCCTTACCTGCCCTGCCGCGCTCGGCGCCTCCTCCGCGGCTGGAGCCGGGGCTGGAGCCACTGCCCGCCGCCACGCCACAGCTCCGGCTCCAGCTCCCGCTCGGGCTCGGCACCGCGCCGAGCGCCCGGCTCCTGCCAGCACCGCCCCCGCCCCCTAGCGCCCTCTGCCGCCACCCGCCCTGGAGCCGGGCGGAGCGGAACGGCACCGAGCCGAGCAGCGGAGCAGGGGGGCCCGTCCTGTCCCGCCGTGACGGCCCGCGGGGCGGGGCTGCCGCTTCCCCAGCCTCTACCCGGGCCGCGCCGCCGCCGCTCCCCGCCCTCGGCTGCCGGCTCCGGGACGGGACGGGGCTCCCGCGGGCAGCCGGCCATGGGCGGGGGAGCTGCGGCCCGCGGCACATGCGGTCCCCGGGCCTCCCGCCGAGGGCCCGGGCTGTTCCAGCCCTCTGAGGACGGCTTCTTCCGTGACCGCAGCTGCGGAAGACACATGTGGACATGGAGTTGTCACGGCCTTTTGTAAGAAGTGCCAATTGCAAGTCCCTGTCAAAGGAGAATTCCGAGTATTTCAATAAAAAGCTAAACATACTCCCTTGTATAGGTGATGCAAGTGCGGTCATTTCATAACCGGTGAAGTCTCTGCTGGGATTTGTTGCCACCAAAGCAGCTCCCCGCTCTACCCAGCCGTTGCCCTCCAGGGGCTCGTCCTGCTCTAGCAGCAAGAGTGCTCCTTTAATCCCACAGACCAATCGTGTTTCAAATGCTCCAAGTTTTCGTGTACGCCTAAAACAGGTTCTAAAATGAATTCTGCAGGTTTGGGAAATGGCTCGTTCCCTTCAGACACCCTCTGACGTGTCCATACAGAACTTAGGCAAATACAGGGTGATCAAAGCAGACACTAAACATTTGGCACCAGTGCTTGTGCTTCGGGGTTTTTGTTGCAGTCTGGAGTCACCTCAAAGAGCGTGTGTGTGGTTCACATACTCCTGCGGTTCCACTTTTAACCCTGGGTCCTTCTGCCAGCTTCCAATTGCGTTGCCATGCTGCCCTGCCAGCCAACTTACCTATCTGCGTGGCCTCTACTCTTGGGGCATGGTGACCGCTGGTCACTGACCCATCAAAGGCAGCACGCAGACAAATTTGCTCACTTTGATTCTGCACATCCAGAGTCAACATACCCAGCAAAAAGCTTGGGTGTGTTTTTCTAGCTAGACTAGTACTTTGGCCTGTCTGGTATTGAATCGGGGGGGGATTGGGATTTCACCTGGAACCGTGTGGAGGTTCTCCATCTTCTTTCCTTTTGGGATAAGAAGTAGGAATTAATCTATTTTTAACTGACAGACTGCACAGTGGTGTAGAAAGTGGTCGTTGAGCTGCAGATGAGAAGACCGGAGCATTTACCAACTGCTGCTCTCTAAAAACCAGACCCAGAGATGCCCAGCAGCATGGTGGTTGGCCTGCCTGCCGACTGACAGCTACACATCAAATACCCAGCTGCTGCTGTTCTTCCCTGCTACCCAATCACATCAGCTTAGAGCTAATCCATCCCTGGGATTTTCTTGTTTTCAAGCAAACCCGTGCCGACCGTCTAAAAGAGTGGTTTGTAGAAGAGCAGAAGACAAATTATGGGACCCTGGATGTGGGACAGTGAAACTCTAGACTGCCGTTCATGAGACCACCTCTGGGCATGGTAGGACTGCCTAGTGCCCAACATCAGCACAAAGAAACCTGGACTTTCCCTGCCCAGAAAACAGAAAAATCATCCCCATATGGAAACAATGATTTACGGTCAGTGCTTGCCAGGGCGGTTACATTTCCACCTCTATCTGTTCTCCACATAATAAAAGGATTTCATTTTCTTCACAGAATGTTTTTGCTTTGAAGAATGAAATATGGTTGTCTGTACACACATAAGAAATCAACTTCTTTAAAGTCATTATGATATTTATAATACGAAAGACTATGTGCTCAAAAGTTGTTGATAGCCTGGAAATTGTGCTGCAGAAACACCAGACATTTGGACTTTAAAGATGAAACCAGAGGAGACAAAGTGAATATTCACAGGTCAGAGCAATTGCAGCTCCTGCCTTTGGAGACCTGGAGTTAGACACAGTCCCACCACATCCCCTCGCTTGATCTTCTCGTCTGACCTCAATCCCAAGAGGCCACCTGACATCCTGGATTACAGAGGATAGCCCGTGGTGAAACGCAGCCCCAGCACCCACAGAGGACAGTTCTAATTTCACATTTTACTTACATTTCCAAGCTCCTGATCCTAATCCTGGTGGTGTGTTTTTTTTTTTTTTTCTTCCTCTCCTTTGTTCTTCTTTTAAGGAAAACCCACAGATTTCTACGGGTTGGTAGGGGGTTTTTCCTCCCTTTCCTTCATTTCTAGCCAGTGTCAGATCCTTCTCTTTGACAGTTTTTGACTAGGACATTCTCAGGAGAAGGCAAGGAGTAGACAAATTCTAAGACAGTCAGTCATGTTTTCCAGGATAAATTAATTCCATTTTCCGTTTCATCCGACTGACGATACTTTTGCAAGAAATGAGAATTGGGAAGGAAGCCCAAAGACTACCCAGAGTATCAGTCAGCTCTCACCTACTGCTCCTAAAAGCCATGGCAGAGCTGGAGTGTAGTATAAAAGCAGAAGTGAGTGGGAAGAGAGAAGCAAGTCATTGCCCTACAGAGAAGTTTGTAGTCAGTTTTGCTCAAAAAGGAAGGTTTCGGGCAATTCTAAGCTATTGTATATTTGAACTATATGAATATTTATTTCATATGAGGCAATATTTGAATAAGGTGTGTCAGTTCCAGGGTTCTTCATTTTCAAAGTTTCAGGCCCTGTGTTTGTAGGGGTTTATTCTCTTCTCTGAAGAGCACAAGAGTTTCAGCAGTCTGAATCATTCTTTCAGTTCCATTGTTTGACTTTGGCTGGATTTCTCAGCTACGTGCCTGAAAGCTTTAGAGCGTCCTTACTCTTTATCTAGCAAAAGGTCACTCCTGACAATACCCCATTCTCAGCAAGTGCTCTTTGCAGTTTGCTAATTACTGGCTGAGAGACTTTGTGTCAGTCCTCCTGCTTTTAAGTATTTAAACTGCTGACAGTTCTGGAAGGAAACCCCTTTGAAAACAGTTATTTATGCTTTTTGCCCTCACATACCCAAGGTGCGATGTCACCTCGTTCAGATGCTTTGTGCCTGTTCCTGTGTCACTCCAAGTGTCACATGGCATCTATCCAGTGCCTGACAAAGTTAGCCCTGGTTTCACAGCTCTGAGTGCCTTCACAGCTGGTGGGTATTTCGACATTACATTCCTATAGCATCCTGGGATGCCAGTATTGTTACTCGTTAAATTACCTCACTCCAAGTCTCACTGGATCTTTTGGGATCTTTTATAACTGTTGGTCTGGATTTGGTGCCAAGGCCGCTCGCCCAGACTTCTGCAACTCTTCCATTGCATTACAGCAGATTCTGTTCTCTTCAGAGGCTGCCTATTACCTTAGTCGTCAACTTTTCTACATATATGGCTATACAGCCTTTAAGTTCCCTCTGCAGGGAGTCAGCTCAGCCCTCAGACACACTGGCTGGCAGCTTCCTGTTCATGTTAAACATTATGTTTTCATCTCTTGCTCTCAGGCTTAACTTCCTGATAATATCATCACACTAGGCCTCATCAGTTTCAGCAGTAATCAAGTAATCAGGAAATTAAAGGACATAGCAGGAATATTACCACATTATTTCATTATTTTTCCTGTAGTCCTTCGCTGGTTGATTAAACCCCACATAATAATTACAGATTCTACATTGTTTCTAGGTGGTATTAAACAGACACAGCAGAAGACGCCTTATCTGGCTGTACTTGACTGTATTCCCCATTCTTCTGGACAGCATCATTAAAACCCCTGTTTCTTTTTCAGAGTGAACAGAAGACTGCTGTTCACACATGACTTTACGCCCTGGAGAATAAACAGATATGTAATACTTCATTTGAAAGATAATCTGATTTAGTTGCAGGGTTTTCAAAACCAAATTAGGAACTCTGAACAAACACAATTTGAATAGTTAGTTTGGCCCAGTACTTCCTTCTCCTTCCTTTTCCAAGTCATGCAGCTGGATGCATACCAACCAGGGGATTAAAATCCAAGCATCTCATCCCAGCAGGTCCACATTTTATCCCAGCAGGACACTACGTGGTCGCAAGTGGATGGCCACTGCATGTCAGGATATTAAAGACCGGTTAATTAAGTCATTCAACACCAATGCAGTCAGCTACCTACAAAGGTAGTGGACGGGGCTTGGCAAACGGCAATATTGCACATCACGTTCCAACTGTGTTCTTTCTCAATGTGTAAACAGGGTGTCATATTTTGAAGCTTGTTGTCACATCTTTATGGAGAAATTACTGCAAGCAGCAGAAACCACAAACTAAATTTGGGGCTGAAGTTTTTGAAAGAGGAAGTCTGTGTGGGACCACACGCATGGAGGAATGTGTGCAATATAAATAGACTTTATAAGCATGCTAAGAAAATACCCATATCGTGCATTGCTGGTTTCTCCCCATCAGAAACCCAAGCACCCATTTCCCCTTTGCAGAGGTTCGGCAGTCATCTCTGCAGCCACTTTGCTTCAGTATGGACATCAGTATGAGAACCACAGTTCTCATTTCATTCAGTGCCACTGGGAAGGAAACTTAAGTGACTTCCTTTTTTTTTTTTTTTTTTTGGCATAATGCCTTATGACACATCATACATCAGTTCTGATCAAAGTCCTGTTCATAATTCACACTTCAAAGCAGTTTTAAATAAGATCATGCACTCATTTGAGAGCATAAACAAGTGACTCAAACTCTAGCTTTTGTAACCATCTAGGATCACTTTTAATGAATACTGGTTACATGGATAATCAGTTATCCGATTCATAGATGTTTATCCAGGTGTTATTCTCAACATCCATCTAAGTTTGAATAGCACATATAATGAGATGTGACAGATAACTTCTCGAACAGCAGCCTTAATTAAATGTTAAGGGACTCTGCTCTTAAATCATCCCACTTTGCCTCTCCAAATAGTAGCCAGGGCTATGAGACGGAAAAAGAGCTGGAGAGAACACCCACCTTTGCCACTTTAGTAGGTGCATTCTTTGACTAGCTTATTATTTCACCTATTTAAAGCTCCATTTACTAATTTTCCACTAGGATTAGCTTCTGAAAAGAAACTCTGCAAAAGGTTTAGCACAGTCCTCTGAAACACAGCTCTCAGATCGCCTGAATATGTATCATTGATTTTATTTGCATTTCAAACAACTCAGATGAAAGTACAAATACCCAAAAAGGCAGCAGGTGCTTAGAAAAAGCCTCAAAAACACAACGCTTAAAATAACTGCACACGTACACAACTACTCTCCAATGTCATTTATGATCCCAAGCAGCTCCTTCTGTCTCGCCAGAATAAGGCAAGCCATTCTTACAGCACTGAATTGGTTCTAGGGGTAAGCAAGTCCAGCTGCTCAGTCTAGCAAAGTGGCACAGCTGCCTTCCCTCAGTCCCGAGGAGCTGAGGAGAAAGGAAAAAAATGGAAAGTACCCACCACTTCAAAAGCTCCATTCCCAGGGTCTCACAAACCTGACTAGAATCTGGATCGGAATTTTAAACAGATCCCTTAGGAGCAGCAATCGGCTTCCTAGGCAACCAGGGTGGCCGCATCGCTGCGTTGCTTACATGGAGATAGAAGGAAAGGGAGGGGGTGTGGCAATATATATATAAAAATATAGTTGCCCTTATAGGCTCACAGGAGGGTTTCCTAGTTCATAAATATTCTTGCTGCAAGCTGTGATTTTAGTTAAATTCAGACTCGCCTTGACAAAGAGGTAGACAGTAAAGTTATTCAGAGTGACAGCTTTTAGCTCTTCTGTTGCTTGGTGAGTTGGGACCAGATGGTTAGATGCCAGCGAACTGGCTTTAGAGGATCTGAATGCTTCCTGGTGCCTGGGGAACACCTAGGTACCTTGCTGGGGAAGATTCCTGCCCCTTCTGGTGGGCAGAACTAAAGAAGTGTCCATGAAGCTAGATGAATTTTAAGCACATTGTATTATTTCCCTGTTGTATTTGGTTCTCAGGGAAACTGCCAACTTTAGAAGTCTAATTAGGGAAAGCTGCCTAGAAAAAAAAACCTGTGGCACTGACATTATCACTGCCAGCTTCCTTATTACCCCATTCTCTGATATGCTTCAAACCTGCTTGTGCGGGACCCCAGCCAGACACTAAAAGGGATGGCTCTTCCTCCTTAGTCACCGTCCTTCTATGAGAAGCAATCCCAAGCTTGGAATACTTAATAGAGGCACATACAGAAGCTCACGTTGACACACAAATATTATTTGTACTGCACCTTTGGCCACCAGAGAGGCAAACAATTCTTATGGCCATGCTGGTCTCCTTAGCCTACAGTCAGTAACAGTGGTTTGCACTAAAGCCAGGGGGTTTGGCTGCACTTGGCACGCTGGCCTGATGCTCCATGGGAAAGGATGGATACCAGAATCCAGGTAACACAGGGGGGTGTAGCAGAAACAACACTGAAATAAGACTACTAAGTCCTTGCTACTTGAAATAGAAATAACATCAAACAATTTAAGTATCTGAGTATCTTTGCTTCCTATTTCTGTGAACAAATCCACTGGCTGAGAATGCAAGACATGAACAGTCTGGAGCCGTGTCCTAGTTGAAGTGAAGATAAATAGTACTGCATAGACCCACCTCCCCAAAGTGTCAATCCTTACTACTTAAAATTAACACTGACTGACATATGGTGAATCAGCTGCTACACATGCACGGGCTCATGCTGCTCTATCCGATGAAGTTGCAGTATGAACACATACAACAGTTCCAAGGCACGAGTACCAACATACAAAGCAGATATAAACCCAGACGCTTCACTGTAATTTATTTTTAATGGTATTTAATATTCACGTCAGGAATACACCTCATTTTTTAGGGCTCAATTCTTCTACACTAACACGCAGAAGGCACTTCCCCAGTGTCGTAGGAGTAAATAAGCAAGTGGGTAGAATGCAAAGAGTGAATGAGCTGTGTGGTGTTTTCTCAGCGTGACAGAGGAGAGCAGTCAGCGTGGCGAAGCTGGGCTTCTCCGCTTCTCCGCCCACACAGGGGGAGTATTTCAAGAATTCATTTCCTCCTTATTACTTTAAGGTTTGCCACTTGAACAAATGTAGTAACCGTAAGAGTAGCTCCAACCCTCGGAGGACTTGCTTTCTGACAAGGAAGAGAAAAAGCCTTGTTTTCCTATTTGATTCAGCCTGGCTGAGCCCAATGTGAATCCCAGCGATGAGCTGGTGACAGGCAGTATTCTGAGAAGATCTAGACAAGGGAAATGCACTTGTAGCACAGCCTGAGACTCCTTTTAGGTCATTTAAGCTTCACCTATTCTTACAGATCTTCACCTAGGACATTCTGAGAACACAAAAAATCGCCATTCTGCTCTACACCTATGGACTCTTTAGCCAGTTAATTCCTAATTCTTTCCTGCTTTTCTTCAGGGACTAGAATATTTTGATTTTCCACTTGAAATTTTCTGATACTTAAGAGCTGAAGCTTCAGGGATCATAGCTACAGCTTCATCAGAATTAGCTTTGACAACCTAAGTGAAATAGAACAGAAAGCAGGGAATAAACAGCAGCTGAAAATAAACGCACACACAGCCAGATGCATGGACTTCGAGGAATGAATCTTTGGATTGCAATAAACTTATTTACATACCGAAGTGACAGGCCAGAGTGCCTGCACTGCTTAGGCAGCTTGGAATGGCTGAGAACCTATCAAACCTATCCCTCTCCCAGGTCCAATCCTGGTGAATAAAGCCCAGGCCAGATCTTTATTTTTGCTAGAACTTGAGGCAGAATTGGCAGGTCCAAGAATCATGATTTGGAAAGGCGTTTACAGTCTCCATTACAGTGCCATTCAAGTTTTGTTAATAAATTAGCAATACATTACTACAGCCTCCCTCACAGGTCCGAAGTGTCCTTACTTTCCAGGGTCCAGATCACAGAATCACAGAATTGTTGTGGTTGGCAGAAATCTTTAAGATTAAGTCCAGACATTCCCCCAGCACTGCCAGGGCACCACTAACCCCTGTCCCTCAGCACCACGTCTCCACGGTTTTGAAACCCCTCCAGGGATCATGGAGACTCCACCACTGCCCTAGGCAGCCTGGGCCAGCACTGGACAACCCTCTTGGGGAAGAAATTTCTCCTAATATCCAACCTAAACCTCCCCTGGCACAACTTGAGGCCTTTTCCTCTTCTCCTATTGAAAATCAACGTAGTCCATGGCAAGTCAGAGTTATAGCTGAACTAGAGACCAGCACCCCAAGCGTAGTTCATGCCAAGACTGAAGGTCTGAGCTTAAATGAAGACTGAGCTTAAATGGGCTTCTGCGCTCACAGGCAGGGGTTTGGTGGGGGCACTGGGTGAGGCTGGTTAGGACCATTAAGCCCAGTAGTGCCATTAAGGCCTCAACACATATTTCCTCCTCATACAGCCTCTGGCAAGGTTTCTTGTTTACAGCCATGACCTTCCGCAGCGAACTGTGTTGTGTATTAATCAGTGCCTTTAATATTCTACAAAAAGCATCGTCGGCTCTCAACAATCAGCTCTTAGGAGATTTCCACAATCGGTTCAGATACGTGTGAAGCATGGCAGACACAAACAAAAGAGCAAAGGGACCAGGATACTGAGCTGAAGTGTGACAGTATGTCAGGAGAATGACACCTTTGCATTCCAGGACGCGCAAAGGAACGGCAACAAAGTCCACTGTAGTGGGTCTGATGATCTCTTGAGAAAACCTGTAACTTTGGAAGTGCTCAGTAAAATGACAGATAGTAAAAAGGCTACTTGGAGATCACCTTTTATCACATGTGTCATAAGGGGAAATGTAATACTTTTATTTTTAGTGTGTTACTGACGGAATGATTTCTTTAGGTTAAATGAACAAATAAGAGGCCAAATAATGGCCCTAAAGGTCACCTCTCTCTAGCACAAATACAGACTGTCAGCATTCAGTGTTCAGGAAGAGTGCCTGCCAGTGTAAGTCATTTGTCATTGTCACTCTGAGATCTGATTTTTTTTTTTTTGTCAGAAAAACTGTGACTTCTTTGTCTGTTAGTTTTTACATACAGCTAACTAGCATGTTTCAAGGGCAGGACAAGATCAAGGAAAGATGGGAGGGTATTGAGGCAGGAATGTGAGATAGACAAATGAATTCTGCACTGTGTGATGATAAAAAAAGACCATTTGATGATAGTCACCGCGGAGAATAGCTAAATAACACCAATTGTATGCACGAGCATCATATTGCCCATAATGAAAAGAATCAACCAAGCAACGGCCCAAATGCTTATTAGCTCAAGTACGTGTCTGATAACAAACATATTCATATGAATGGAGCTGTCAGGAAGAACTTGATTAATCCCCCGATCCCAAATGAAGAGTGACCCAGCTGCAGCAGCCGTAAGAGCTTCATTTTCAGCTAGAGACAGGAATAATTTTAGCACTGCAACCCAGAAAAACCTGCAGACCTGCTTAAATGTTGGGATCATACCTGAGGGATCACAGGTCCTGTCAAGGCCTAAGGGATCCATCTAACTACTTATGTATAGCATGGTAAGGAATACATGCCATGGACCTTACAACCAGACAGACAGGCAGAGTGTGAATACCGTCTGTCACTTGCTCAAAGGTCAACAAACATCTCCCACTTTGCACCCTCCTCTCCAAGTCTGTGCTATGGGAGAACTGGGCTTCGGGTCTGTATCCCAGCACCAAACATCTCCACACGTTGTGAGCTGTAGCTCGAGTGTGAAGAAAACAGAGCGCCTTGCCTCTCTCTCACACAGTCCTTAACAGGAGCTCGCGCTGCTTTCGCAGCTGCCGGAAACCAGGGGGGTATTTCAGTGACAGCCTTCAAGTGAAAAGTGTTTTCTATTTTAAGACTGGCATTACCCATCCCCACTTCCAATAGTTTGATATTGCTTTCCAGAAGCTTGAAAATAATATTAGCCAACAAAATTTATCTTTTTTTTTTTTTTTTTCTTCCAAACTAATGTTCTAAAAATGAATTTGAAATTGAAACAGCATTTAAGGGATGATTTTTTTCCCCCCTGTAGGCAATGACAGTTTTAGTAGATTCTTAGAGCTCTTAAAGTAGACTGTATTAGTTGTGCTGGTTTTGTAGGCTGATTTCAGTTACACAAAGAGGACTCTGCCATCTCCCCAGTGAGCTCAGTGGAGCTATTTCAGGTTTCTGTCAGCATGACTAAGAGGAGGAGAATTAGCCCCTTTAAAAGTCAGCGGTGAATGCCTCTTGCCCACAGTCAAGTGCAAGTTCTGAAGTAGGAAACTATTCTTACATTTAAGACATATTTGAGTTCCACTGAATGATGCTAATATTAGGTACGTATTTAAAGACTATTAAAAAGAAACAACAAACCAAACAACAAATTTCCTTTAAATTGGCACAGATACAAAGCAAGCTGCCTCCTACAGTCTGCTCTCAGCTATGCTCGTGTCAGATTTACTTCACCTCCCTGCATGAGAAGTAAAACCAAGCCAGATGTGAATTGTGGAGATGAGCTGAGATGTCTAGAAGGAACAATCAAAACCAGACAGGCTACCTATGCCAGGTAACTCAGGTAAATCCTCTTAAGGCTTTAGGGCCCTTTAGGGGCACCGTTTGCAACTGGGAAAGAGGACAAGGAAAACCAGAGCTACACAGGCTGTGCTATGAAAATTCAATGTCTCTTTTTCTGGCTGCCTGTAGTTCAAAAAGTCAAACCACTGTACAAGTCTCAGTCAGGTTTATGGGTTAAACCTTTTGTGCACGAAGTGAGGTTGTACTGTCTGTACGTGTTTATTTGGCATCCTGCAGATGAGAAGCAAACGCTCATTTCTTAATAGATGCACAATGACCCCTGTTTCTCTAAGAGTACCATCTAACGTTTAGAGGCTCCTACTTACAATGCACTGAAAATCTGTTTTCTCTTGGATTTTTTCTACACAGGCAAATTAGAAAACTCCTGCAGAGAGGAAAATATTTATCCACAGACTTTTAGTAAGCCTTCAAGCTCTTGCACTGAATAATTTGTTGATTAAATGTAGTTGCCTGCAGCCTCTTAACAGCTTCCTCATTGAAAAATGGTAAGTAAGCATCAGAGCTGATAAAAGATAGAACTTCCCCAAAAATCTAGCACCAGCAGTCTTGGGCATATTTATTCCCCCTCTCTCATATACGTAACTACTCACGCTTATACAAATGTGCAGTTTGCATTCCAGTCAGTACTGGCTTCAATAGACTTTAGGCCCTTGTGATACTGGCTCTCATAATATGCTCTCCTTAAGATCTAATTCATCACAGCACTTCTCACAGCAGGCAGTACTGCGTTAGGCCCGTTTTGTTCTCAGCCGATAGATGGGTGGGGTATTAAACCACCTAGAGATGAGAAAGCTAATTTAACACCCTGGCTGCTTAAACAAATTCTCTTCTTTAAAGAGACAGGGATTTTGTGTGGCTTTCCTACCACTGGTAAATAAAACCCGACAGTTTTCTTCTCGGGTTGTAAAGCTAAACATTCCAGTTCTGAACAAAGGAGCTGGGTAAACAAGCAGCTCTGAGGACAGGAGGAAAACATTGCTATTCTTTGGGATGAATGCCCTAAAGCGTGAAAGCAGACTACTCTGCATTGTAGCTACCATCCTTCTGTCTCCCTAACGCACAAAGGGATGGCACATGGGCTCCCGCAACTTCGACTTCAGCAAAGTAGCAGGGATCCCAGTGGTGTTCCCATGGAGCTGTCATTAGAAATGGACGCTCATGGTGTGTTTAATCTCATCCCCTCAAAGACTTTGCTATGTGTCACTTGGCAGCAGCGCATAAAGATTAGAACAGCAGTCTGGCAAAACGGGCTTAGAGTTGCACAGTTTAGTGTAAACCAGCACACCCCACCCCCACCCCCCCCCCCCCCCCCGAAAAGTACTGAGAGACGTGGTAGAAGGATCAGACTTTATCAAATATAAAGAGACTGAGTTAGGATGGCTCTGCCTTTCCTCAGAGTACCGTTGTTATTGCAGGACAAACTCCTGCTGGAGATGCAGCCCATGTGGTACACGTAATCCTGGGCTGTTCTCACCCCCAAAGTCAACAGAATGTAGGCATAAAGGCATTCATTAGTGAGCACCGCAACAGAACACAAATGAAACTTCAGTCTCAGCTGAAGCAGTACTTGTACATTGAGGAGTTTCTTGCCTGAAAAGGAAGAGACAACTTCATTGTCTGCTCTAAAAACCTGAAAATGATCAGGTCAGCCAGAACTGCCCGTAAGGTTTTTCTTCTATCTTGTGCAGTGCCAGGTAGTGCCTCTGAAAACAGCTCTTCTATAAACTTTCTCTCCAAAAAGGCAGTGAAACAAAAGACTCTCAGCCTTGCCTCTAATTATTCCAGTTTGTCTTTGTACATTTCTCTCTTCTGATTTACAGCTGCAGATGGGCAATTATCTTGGTAACCCAGAATCCTACGGGGTTAGCAAACTCCTCATACCTGTTGTCATCTTGCAGACTTTTATCTTCAGGTAATTTGTGAATGGATGAAGAGCAGAAGTATTACTTAACATCAAATATGCATTAATTTGACTACTTCTTGAAGTTAAAGAGTCTTGTAAGGAGAGGATTGAACTCAGTCTTTATGCCTGTACATTTTAAACCTCTTTTAACACATCACCCCGTCTGGTGCCACACAGACTTTTAACTTGCAAGCTTTTCAAACAGAAGCGATGGCAAACACGTTTCAGCTCTATAATTGCTTTCTATTCTTTGTCAAAACTAGTGACAGAACACAAATCCAATATCCAATAATGCTGATACTAAAATGTGCTGCAAAATTATTTTTTTTTTTTTAGTCTAGTGATTCGTGTTACTCTGGCAAGTGAATATTTCAGCATCAGTCGGTTATTCTGGCTGTGAGAATAACTCTCAAAAGTTCCCTAAGCGTCCACAATATTCTCTGATTTCAGTTTTGCCTCTTGCCTTTTATCTTTTTGGGTTTCCTTCATGAGACAATGGTAAAAATGATCACTGAGTATTACCAATTACAAGAATACTTTGTTTTCGGTCCACTGCTGTATTTTATTTTAATGCCCTTTTCAGTGATTGTTAAAATGTTTTTAGTTGCATGTATTTTGTTGAAAAAAAAAACATTAATACATGGAATATGAGAAATCATTATGGGAAAACGTTCTTCAGTGTTAAGTCCTTTGGTATTTCCAACACACTTAGACTGTGTAACCTGAAGGGTGGTCCCAGGACATTGTACTCAAACCCAGCTCCCCTGGGAAGCTGCTAGTACAGTAACCAGTACTTTGGGTGAACTGTATCTGTCTTGTCCACTGGTGATCTCATTACCTGAAAAAGTATCTCTCAGATCTGCTGGCTTCTGGCATGTTGAAAGAGAAATTATTAGGGCTGAGTAATTTCTGAGGTAAAAAATGGACTGTCCTGGGATGTAAACATGTGAGGTATATGACAGAAGTTCTGCTCACAACTTGAAGTGAGCAGATCAAAACCACAACCACACCAAAGATCTTTTCCACTGCTTCCATGGGTTTATTTTGTTTCTTTTCTGCTTGATTGATTGAAACACCTTGTACTATCAGTCTTTAGCCATTAGGGATATAATAGGTGTTAAAAGGAATTGGTCACTGTCAGATTTCAGCAGCCGTTGCATTTACTGCTTTACTTCTGGGGAAAAACACAGGAGCTGCTGTGTCCTGCTTCCCAAAAGTGGCAAAAGACATGGTAAAACTCCTGAACATCAGGCATGTGCAGGCTGGCTGCAGCTGAACAGTTTAATAGCCACAGCCAGAAGCAGCCAAGTTCTGTCTAGAGAGGGCAATGGGGATCTCATTCCATTTGCCCCTACCTGGCTGGCTCTGCTGATGCTCTCCACAAAGAGGTGGCATCCAGCTCTGACAGGAACAAGCTCTCACATGGCTGCTGTTCCGTGCTGCAGAACATGCAACCAAACCTCTGCTGCACTCTCACTGCTGCTAGCTAGATTAAAGTTCTCACAGATACAGCAATCATGCTGTGACCACCCTAATGGGTTTTATACACTCTGAGAGTATGTGCAGAGAGAAATAACCCAGTACAAACAGCCCCTATGCACAGAATACTGCTCTAGACTTGATTCACCAAAAGGAAAACCAGAATGCTTTTAATATTATCTAAGAAAACACATGGATATTGCCTCAGCTTTCAGTAATGTCTGTAATAAAGGACACAGAGGAAAAGGTAGGATCGATTAAGTCTTCTCTGGTAACTGCCAGTTTACACATTTGCAGTGGAATCAAACTTGAATTGCTCAAAGCACATACAGGGCTTCGATAATATCTATTTATGCAAAGTCTCCCTGGCAGTCAGCAAGTACTGGTGTCCCTCAGGGGTCAGGGCTGGGAGCAGTACTGTCTAATATCTTCATTAAGAGTGTGGATGATGGGGCAGAGTGCACTCTCAGCAAGTTTGCAGACTACATGGAGGAGCTGTCAGCATGCTGGATGGTAGGACTGCCTGTCACAGGGACCCGGCCAGGCTGGGAAACAGGCTGGTGGGAACTTTGGGGAGTACAAGAAAAGTAAATGCAAATTCCTGCATCTAGGATGGAATGAGCTCTTGCAACGCAGACAGGCTAGGGGCAACTGTCTGGGAAGCAGCTGCAGAAAAAGACCTGAAGGTCCAGGTAGACAAGTTACCATGAATCAGCAGCGTGCCCTTGGATCAAAGAAGACTAGCAGCAACCTGGGCTGGGTTAGTGTAGCCAGAAAGTCAAGGGAAATGATTATTCCCTCTATGTGACACTTGTGAGACCTCTCTGTGACCTAACGTCCAATACTGGGCTCTCCAGTACAAGAAAGCCATTGAGATAATGGACTGAGTCCAGTAAGTGGCCACCTAGATGGTTAGGGGGCTGGAGAACATTATCATAAAATGGTTTGGTTGGAAGGGACCTTTACAGTTCATCTAGTCCAAATTCCCTGCAGGGAGCAGGGACATCTGCAACCATAGCAGGTTATTCAGAGCCCTGGCCAATCTCATCTGGAATGTTTCCAGGGATGGGGCAGAGACCATGTCTCTGGGCAACCTGTTCCCGAGTTCCACTGCCCTCACAGTAAAGAACATCTTCCTAATGGCCAAACTAAATCTACCCTTCTCTAGACAGAAACCATTGCCCCTCCTCCTATTGCTACAAGCCCTTGTAAACAGTCCCTCCCCAGCTTTCTTGTAGGGCCTCTTGAAGTCCTGAAAGGCTGCAAGAATGTCTCCCTAAAGCCTTGTCTTCTCCGGGATGGACAATCCCAACTCTCGACACCTGTCTTTGTAGGAGAAGTGCTCCAGCCCTCTGATCATTTCTGTGTACAAGCTGCACATCCTTCAGGTCATCCTAGCATCTTCTTTGATGAGAAATTCCAAGTAGTTTAGTCCTGCCGTGTTGAAATAGCACTTCAAGTTTTTCAGTCTGAGGAAAACATTTAGAGCAGTAAGTGTAAGTCAGCAAGAGATCTGATTAAACTAAAGAACTGATAATTTGTGCCAAAAAGAGAAGGCTGAAAATTGGTTCCTCGCTGGTCTCGTCAAGGTCTGAAATTGGGACTACCTCTCTCTTCAATATTTCATTTTGCCCTTGCCATTGAAAAGATGTGGAGGTTACACTTGTCAAAGCTGGGCTGTGTTCTCAGTATCAGAGAGGCCGGAAATAACCTACAGAATGAAACGAAAGACCTTGGGGATGACAGCGTAAGAACTGGATGATATTTAATTGCACAGCATGCAAAGCCGTGTATTTAAGGAATTGCAGCCAGCTGGAAACTACTAAGGAAAAAGATCTGGACATGCTGGCAAATCACCCGCACTCTGTGTGGGGAGTCAGAGGGGGTATGATGCAGCTGCACAAGAAACACGACTCAACAAAAGGCTGCAATTTTTAATGACTCTTTTGATGCTTCGAGATTTCCTACCAGAGACCGACCCTGAATATTGCACAGCTTTTCAGAAGCAGCTTTTGAATTGGTAGAAACCATTTGGTTTCCCATACAGAGGACAGCAAATAAGAAGTGTGTGTGTGCGTGTGCACGCAGAGAGTGATGGGAAAACAGGAAAGACCCCTTTGAGCACTGAAGCAAAAATACCATTTTTAGGGGGTGTGGTTTTCTGTTGGAATAAACAGCCATTAATTCCAGCAATACATCCAAATACTGCTTTCAAAAGCTTTTGGCAACACCAGTTTGATGAAGTAAAGTTCTAGTACAGGAAGTGATTTCAGAGGGTCTGAATGCAGGGAGAGCAGGTGATGTTCTACCAGCTTCTCTTTCAGCAATATTGATGTTTCTCCGCTAGACCTCCAGCAAAGTTTCTGCGTGCTTGAAGTATTCAGACAATGTAGCTCACGGGCTGTGAAAGCCAGAAGTAACAATTTTCTTAAATTGAATCCTATTAATAAGTTCTCATTCGGCTCTGATAGCTTCTTATTTTATTATTGTATACATTATTAACTATGCTAGCAGCAGGGCATAACAAATGCAAAATACTTGTTCAGGAACACTACTGTTTCCAGCGGGGAATAATTAAGAATACATTTCAATAACATTTAGGATTCTAATGAATAAAAGATAACTCACGCAGGCAACTCCAAGGTCTGCATAATTTTCTCCAAGGAGGTTAAAATGCACGATGAGTGCCTAATTCATAAGTGAAGCACTTCTGGGTCATATATTTCAATAGCAGACAAGATGTGATCAAGGTTCAGGTAGCACACAGGTTTGAAATGTCATCTTTCCCGCAGGAAGCCTTCAAAAGGATGGCAGAACTCTGCGGTGTAATTCACCTGCAAAACAGAAAATATCTCCGAGAGGTGGAATTTTAGAGCTTCAGTGCTTTACTAACAGGACTTGCATCAAGCCCAGAAACTTCATGGAAGCGCTGATTGCATTTTCCCAGCTGGATCAGAGTTGGTAAACAAGCTCTAAGCACAACTGTGCTCCCACCTCCATAAGAGCGACATAATGAAAGCAGTAAAGAATATGACCATCAGAGTGGCTTTCTTTCAGGCTCTCCACCATTCCTCTAATTCTCCTAATTGCCAGATGCAGCCGTTTAGTTTTGTATGCCAAAATTGCCTTGATTTTAATTCTTCTAGAAAAATAAAAGAACAAAACGTGTTTATGTGGCTCAGTCCCTTCAGACTGTCAGGCTAATTTGGTTTAAACTGTGCTGTCTACAGCAAGTGTGGGCTGTAGCAGCAGCATCTTGGATTCCACACCACAATACTGTAAGAGCTCGACTAGAAATGACTCCCACTACCTTATTACTCTTCATTTCAGCTGGCATTCTGCATGTGTCTGGGGGGCTAGGGGTGAGATGGGGATTGTGGGGAGAGAGAGTAACAAAGAAAGCAAGTGCAAGGGCTGTGATGGTACAGAACAGCAGCTTTAGATAACCAGGACTGAAAGGATGGGCATTTGTACGTGGATCCACACACAGTGCTGCCCTTAAGCCATCAGATCTGAAAATTATCCAGAATTTCTGGCAAACAAAGTGCAAACAAGATTAATTTGTTGGTCTTGATTTTTAGACGCCTGTCTAAGTTGCGTCATCTGATAAAAGCAAATGCTGAAGTTCAGCTGCTGTCTTTGTACTGTCTTGGCAAAGCCTCCTCCCTAAGGCAACTCCAGAGGAATGGGGCTTTTCCAAATTTTCAAAAATCCCTCTTCGAGCTTGAACTAAACCCAGAGAATATCTTTCTTTTTTTTTTTTTTTTTGGACAGGCTACATCTTCCCATCCCTTCCAAACAAGCAGACAGTAGCCAGGACTCCCTGCAAGGGACTCTGGGGCTTTCAGACCAACATTAACATCTGGGAGGTGACCAGGCACAGCCAGGCCTCTGGTGCAGACTGATGCTGTTCAGGGTTGGTGCCAGGCATACAGGGGAAGTAAGATGCTTTGCGTGGCCCATTTTATTGCCTACAGAATAAGAACAAAGATTTTTCTGCCACTTTTTGTCAGTGTTGTGTTGGATTCTGCAAGCTGTATTTTGCTACAAGATGATGACTGCTTCATCCATGGGCAGTGATGTGAATTTGAGCTGCTGCTCTGGTTCCAGGGGCCTCTGAATTTCTAGAACTAGGTGATGCGTTTCTAAAGCTTTTCAAGCTTTCATGGATCTCAGAAACATTATCAGAGCAAATCCTGTGCTACAAAAAAAAAAACCCAGAAAACAAGCCAAAATAGCCCTACAAGCATTAGTTTTAAACCTTCAATTGACATGTTTGTTTAAAGTCAGTATTCTAGGTGCTGCTTGGCCACAGGAGATGTAATTAAAACAGTGTTTGTGACAAGGAAAACAAACCCCTTGCAGACAGCCTCCCTTACCCACGCTCACTAACTGCAATGATTTTGCCCAAGGAATACGTGGTGATGCTTTTACCTCAGAGCTTTTGAGGATATTTTTTAAAGAGCAAGCATGTGGTGGAAGCATATCAGGCAATTTGATGTTATAATATTGTCTGATCTCCACCAGCCAGCCTCTGCAACCAGCAGTGGGAAACAAGGCATCAGCTGGCTGCTTGAAGTTCATATTCAAAAAGCTGAGGGACGTCTTGCAAGCCATCTGTGGCCTGGTCTCGGGGGGGGACAGAAAACACACAGGAGTGCTTTGAATTCTAATGTGTGCATTGACTGCTTGGTGCCCTCTGCACTGGCACCCTAATTTCCCTTCGGGCTCAACGTCAGTGACCTCACCGCTGCAAACGCCGCTCAGATGCGGGCTGCGGCACCGTGCTTTGTAATAGCCTGGCCCTGGAGCTGCAACTCTCCCTTTTCCTCCCATCCTCTGAGCAGACAGCTTCTGTCTTGGAAAGCAGAATCTAGTGAGGATGAAGAAAGAGCTTCTTTGCTAAGAATGGAGTTAGGTAGGCACCAGGTGATGTTTCTCTAGTTTCTGACTAATGTTACACAGTGCAGATCTTGAGACGTTGAATACCAGAGGCCAAAAAATAACTTAGTTATTAGGTCTTTTCATTGACTGATCTAGGGAAATCATGTGAGGCTTGTCACTCACTGACCATTTCCTGGAGATGCTTTCCTGGGAAACTGTTACTGGTCCTTACAAATGTTCTGCAACTCCCCACCAGGGAGAGGGAGACAAGAGAGAAGGGTTCCACTATGAGCAGAATAATTATGTTAGACTTACTGTGGCGCAAGTGAAGTCAGTATTTGGCCCTAAGCCCCTGTTTTAAGGCTGCGCGTCTAAATGTCTTTCTGAAAACAGCAGTTACAGTACTTTCCAGCAAATTAGGCAACATTCCAGGGGTATACTTGGGCTTACTGGAAATGAACCTTTAATTCATGGTAAATGAAGGACTGAAAATTATGATCAGGTCAAGAGACAGAAGGTCTGAGGTGCACTTCAGAATGTAGATCAATAGTCAGAAAAATTCAAGATAGACTCCCAGCTAAGTGTCGGTGCAGATTTTCCTCATGAAATGAATAAAGTGCTGCTCTATTGGCAACCTCATTATTCACTACTTAGCAGATGCAGTAATGACTTTAGGCAAATGCGAATATTGAACCCGAAAGGTCCTAGTACCATAAGCAGGAAACGAGCATAAATGACAGTCATGTTATGTCGTGGCCCCTCAGATGGCCAACAGAGCAGAAAACAGGAACTCAGAATTTGAGCAAATTGCTCTTCTAAAGCAGAGCTGTTCTGAGAGTAGGGGGGTGGAAAATGTAGCAGAAAAACACCCTGTGAAGTTCCTTTCCTTGTTTACCGTGTCTTTCTTTCTTTGAGAGAGCAGGGGCTCTGCGAACGTGACACATTTCTAGTAATGTGCAGGGGTGGAGGGATCACAGGGCCTCCTACTTCCCTGCTGCTCCACTGAAGGGGAAAACCATGAGCCACTGCTTCCTCCATAGGAATGTCAAGCTAAGCAAGGAGCAGAGCATGGGAAACACACACACAGGACATCTGCACGAAACACACTGCTGTATATAACTGCAAATTGTATTTCAGCATCTGGTGACCCCTATTTTATTTAACAGCCTGAAGATCTATCTAGGCAGAGCTGGGTATTCCAAGGGGCAATGTGGTGCCCACTCTGGTTCTGACAGGCTAGAGTGGGTTCAAAGCTCCCCAGAAGAACAGATCAGGTTAAATTTTGCTGTCTCAAACCCCTTCGAGCAGCAAAACCTCAGCGCTGCAACAAAGCAGGTTTGGGGTGGCAGTGAGACAAGGCCAATGGTGTCTTGTACTACAGAAATGGTCAGTAGGGTTTAAGAGGAAAGAGAAAATGATGGGGAGTCGCTTGGGATCTTGGGATAAGCCAGAAAAGAGCTGTGAATTGCAGAGTCGGTCAGTAAGGTCTCAGACTAGAGTTCTTATATCAGCAAGCTTTGGGGGCTTTGCAGAAGGCTTTGAAAGACATAAGATAACTTCTGGAGATCCAGCTCCTTGCTTGTCATTACCAGTTCTGCAAGGAACAACTGCTCCTCCACCAGCATTGCCCTGAGAGGGGCACCTGAGAGCCAAGAAAGAAAGGGGGCTAGGAAGAAGATACCAGCCCGTTTCCCAAAGCACACTCTCCCTCAGCAAGGGCAAGGACTGCCTGTCTGGTTTGTGCTAATCCCAGTCTCCTTTAGGACAGGTACAGGAGACAACCTCCCACCACCCTACACTGACAGGTTCTTTGCTAGTGCTTTGAACTACTGAAGCAGTAAATGACTCCGTCTGATAACCTCTCCCCAAAAGTGGAAGCCACTCTGCTGTGTTCCAGCCAAGAAAAGCATTTTTCGGAAGGGTGAGAATGTAAGTAACCATTATTTGTAATAGTTACTCTCTTTCAAGGCGGGAGGAAGGAGGGAGCAGGGTCTTTGTGAGGAGCACAGATAGAGAAACGTCCTGTTCCACTGTGGATATTTTAATGAGCTGTATCATGCATATAAAAGAGATGTCAGAAAAAATTAGATGAGGCATACTGGTCCTTTTTTTAAAGAAAACAAAGGCACAATTGTCCTTTTCCTTCAGGATAAAAAACTATACAAAGTGATAACTTGCACTTACTTGAAGCAGGTAATGAATGTCTCACCACACCAAGATGAAGCCTATTTAAAAGCTTACGTACGTAGTGCTTTTTCCTGCTCCCAAAAGCTTAGAAAAAGCTGATAAAATTACAGGATGTTATTTAGTTTAAGAATAGCTATGGCTATGGTTAAGGATACTGCTGCTATTCAAAGTGCAGATGTATGATTAGGAACATTTCCGAGTTCCCAGATTCTCAGATCTCTCTGCAGGGTAAATGTCACCTTTACAGTGATGAAGCCATAGTTTGCCATCTCCAACAACTGTCGTAAGCAACTGATTACTCAGGGAGCCACTTCAATCAGTTGGCTCTAGAATTTCAGTTGCTACCTGAAGTTTGAAAAAAATTACCCTTAAAACTTCCCCCTCTAAGTGGCCCTTTACAGAGAATTCACGGCCTTTTGGATGTAGCAGGCTTCAGTCAGCTGGTGTTTCGTGTGGTTCCTTGGACCCTAAGAAGACTTGAGGCGATTCCTGGAGAAGATCACCCTGGGGGTCCTTAGAGTTCTAATACTCTCCAGGTTTCTTAAATCCCTCTGGCACCTTTGAAGTGAATGTGATTGGAATAAATCGAGACCTCTCTCGCTATTTGTTCTACTTCGTTTTTGTCTGCCCTCTAAAATGCCCCTCACAAGGCTGGATGAAAGGGGAGTGCACAGGGCAATCTCCTCCTCAGCAGAGACCAGTTTGGAACCCAGAAAAGGAGGTGACAACTGGAATTCTGTCCATTTGCCTTACCATTTCTCTTCTCTCAAGTACTAAAAATTAAAAAAAAAAAAAAAAGCCTTTTCTTTTAGGAAGTAGCAAATCTATGGACACCTAAAGAACTTCAGAGTCATCAGACAAAGACCTGTGAGGAAAAGTGTTTCCAAGGCCCTCCGTAACACACTGATTTAATTGCAAAATAAACATTATTCACAAAACAATTCTATGTTCAATGTTGTAAGCAAAAGTAGCGGTGAATAAGCATTTCTAGAACTAAATGATGCAACACACAAAGGCTTAAAATTACTATTTTCTGTAAATGTATTAAAAAATCTACAGCCAGTGTTTGCAAGAAGTTTTTCAGCTTCTGATAGGTGAAGTTTTTTTCACTGGGGTAAATAATCATCTTCAAAGACAGTAGCTTTGAAGCAGTAGAGTTATTTCTTCTCAGTTAATTTAGGTTTGTTTGGGTTTTTTTTCTTTTTTTTCTACTATGGTTGAGAGGAGTCACATTTCTTCCACGGTACCTAAAGTTTGTGAAGGAAGGTCAGTTGCCAATTTGAAGAACAGGATCTAGAAAAAGTGAAATTACTTTTATTTAAAACCAATCCTAGCACCTCAGTCATTCACCCTGGACCTCTGCCATGAAACTTCTTACCAGATGGGACAGAAAGGAGTCTGTGGGTCCAAACACTTCAAATTCAAAGACCTATACTCTAATTAGGATCCGGATGTCATGGAAAGCTCCCTTAACACCCCCTCAGATTTGGGGGACAGTGCTGCTGCATAACAGCAACCCTTCCCTAACACCTTCCTCGTCCACTGGGCCTGGGAGGAGTTGCTGGTGCTCCTACAGAAAACCACTGAACAGTAAGGAATACATAATCAAAACTCAACTGAGCTAGTCCTTCAGTCCGCCGGTACAAGAAAACTGCCTTTCCAGATGTGCAACATCTTTTTGCTTGAAGTTGCAGTGGATTCTCCGGTCGACAGCTCATTATTTCCCTTCCCGTTACTTAGTGTGAATAAAATTAAATTAAAGGTATAACATTAACTGGCTAGGGGGAGGAAAATTTCTGTGCTTCCAAGTGCCACAACTTGAGCCTGTGGTATTTCCAGCTTGGCAGCAAAGTGACCAATGTATTTCCCCGCTGTTAACGTAGGCAGAAGGACATGTCACAAGCACCAGCGCCGATTCTCAAAAGGAACTTTTCTCCAGCGGCTTCTCTATCCTCAGACCAACAAACCAATTAAAGGGGAAACAGAAGCAGCTGAAGACCACTCCAGATTCTGTCCGATTCTTATTTGGTTGCAAGTGAAAACCTTTGTGGTAATATGGCACAGAACTGTCCTCAGAAATGTGAGATGGGGCTGTCATTTCACAATAGGCTGAGGGATGCTGCTCTGGAAGAAGCTGGCATCTGATTTAGTGTCGTCAGAGGAACGTGCTGCAGATCTTGGCCTGCGTTCAATTTAAAATTGGAACCACAAGGACTATAACTAATTTAGCTAAGGGGAAGCTGTAGTAAACTGTAGCTTCCAAAAGTAGCTGTTTGTATGATGCGTGAGGGGAACTTTGCTGTTTGCTTCAACCCTACTGAGCAGAGAGTTTCAAAAATTAATAGAGTGCACGGGGAGGAACTCCCCCCAGCATCCTCTGTAATTGCCCATCCTTTCATGTGAATTTTAAATACCTTTTGAACATCATGGCACGGAAATTACTAAATGAGGCTGCTTATGTGGTCCCCTAAACCCCATGGTGTGTAGCAACGCTGTTCCATCTGTGTTGTTTCCTTTGCACACCAGCTCATGCTCAGCTATGTTTAAAAAAAGAATAATCGAGCAACCCCACCTCATCTCTCACTGTTTCAGTGGACATCTGATCACTTTTCCCTATGTCCTTCTTAAATGCACGACCAAAATATGCCGTTGACAGGACAAGGGTAACCTTTTGCAGCTTTAGGATGTGGTAGATCCAGAAACACTCAGCCTGCTCGGTGCAGCCTGTCTGCCCTGCCTCCCTGTGGTTAGTGCCCTCCATAACACAGGACAGGGATGAAGTGTTCTGCGAGCCCCTGCCAGGCTCAAAGTAACCCCCCCTGCAAGGGGAGCCGCTTTTATCCGAGGTTGCAGCTTTATCTGTGCAGGTGGCCCAGGGTGTCTTTGTGGATTCTCTTTAGGGAGGACTGGCTTATCAGTATGTGCTCCTGCATAGAGAGAACTTGGACTGAACTAACAGGCTGTACCCCTCTTGAATCACAGTCTGGTTTGGGTGGGAAGGGACCTTTCAAGGTCATCTAGTCCATCCCCCTGCAGGGAGCAGGGCCATCTGCACCTAGAGCAGGGTGCTCAGAGCCCCGGGCAACCTCCCCTGGGATGGGGCCAGGGATGGGGCAGCCACCACCTCTCTGGGCAGCCTGGGCCAGGCTCTCACCACCCTCGGTGTAAAAAAAAGGCACCCCCCATAGCACAGGAAACAAGCTGCCAGGCCTGTCAGTGGAAATTACTGATGGGACCACATCTGTGGTCCCCTGCAACCACTTCATGCATCGTCAAGGCTCCATCTGCGCCCTTCCCTTTACACACCAGCTAGTGCTCAGCTATGCAGAAAGAAACAACCCCTCCCAGTTCGGAGAGAGGTCTCTAGACACAGCTCCCGCCTCTACGCTGGCACAGCCCTGCCGAGGGGCTGGGGAGCAGACAGCTTGCCAGCAGCTCACCAACCCATTCCTCTGTCTTGCTTAAGCATGGAAATGTTTCGGAACAAGCGAGAGGGAATTCTATGTGCTGGGGAAGCCAAAAGCATCGTGAGTGGCAAAGCAGCACATCAGTAATGCTGGAGCTTCTCTAGTGCCCTTATGGAGAGATATTAAAAAATACAGATATCAAGAGATACCAAGTAAAGTAAGAGCCATTCCAGTGAAATTAGGCAAACTCTGAGCTCGGCTGACTCACATGACATTATTCTAAATTAACATACTCATCTCACAGAGCGACAATTTTCAAAGGAAGCTTTTCTAAATCTCTTGTCTAGAATTTGGCTAAACTTCTCTTTTTCCAGCCTAAAGCCCGATTCTAACCCCAGTGTCGTGTGCTTGTGTGCTTTCTGCAGCAGGTTAAAGGGCACGTGTTGCTACTAGTTTTACAGCAAAGGACACTAACGAAATTACTGGGAGTACTGAAACACTTTGCTTGAGCATTTTAGAACAGTTTTCATCATTTGCATAAAATGATCCTTTTTATTTAGAGCATTTTGAAAACTCATTAATTCTGTTGGTCCACCGACCCTTGAAGCGTTAGCTCACAAAGGGTGATGATCTGTGCATCTGATTTTGCAGTGTTGAAATTGCAGATTGCTTTTGCTATTTCTAACAGCTCTGAAGGCTTGAGCCCAGTTTTACTTCTCTTCACCAGTAGAGGGCAAGATGCTCTCAGAGAACTGCTTAAAAAAACCTAACCAAAGAAAAAAGTGTACAACACCTTAATTTTTAAAAGGACATAAACTTTCCTGAAAAAAAAATTAGAAAAGGAAAGAGTAAGTATGGTCCCCAAAACTTAGACAATAGTAAATAGTTAATAAGTTGTACAGAAAAGAGATGAAAGCAAAACCTAAGTAATGGATCTCGGGAAACTATTTCCTTCCCTTCCCTTCCCTCCCCTCTAAAAGGACTATCAGCTCACTTCCAGAGAGATAATTTAATACAAATTCCTAGAATTAATCATACAAAAGTTGCTGGGGAAAATGTTTCTCTCTGCTTTCCTAACATTCTACATAAGTACTAGATGGCACGCACAATTGTTGCAAAAAGCAACAAGCTGCAGAGACTTTTTAAACCCAGACAAACAAACATCAGCTCACACAGTAAAATCCTTACTGAACAGCTCTTCTACGATTTAACAGGAAAGGAATGAAACATGGCATTTTTGCACTAATTACCTCCAGCACTCACTACTTTTGTTTTCCATTAAAAATAAACATAAAATGACAGTATTTCACTTTCTAGGACTTTATAATCATTTCCTAGAAAGTGAGAGATGGCCACAGAAGGGCAGAGCTGAGAAACGACAGCAGGGAGCACAGCCCGAGAGCTGTGGGAACAGGGAGATCTGAAACACTTCACACAAGTCTCAGTGGTGAATCTACATCGAGCTAGAGTAAGAATCTGCTTTACCTAAAACCAAAGCAGCTGGTTCCTACCATTTGTTCACATGTTTCACCTATTTATGTGGTAGCCTGAACTCTGAATGAAGTGAGGTATAAGGATTTAAGGGTGTGTTTTCAAACAACACCATTCAAAATAAGCGAGAACAGTTCAAGTGCCACCTGCATTCACACAGCTAATAAGCTGAGCCTGTCTCCTAACCAAGGCCAAGGGACTGCTGCAGTGTTTTGTGCAAGTGCTTGAGGACCTAGTGAAGACTTGAAAGTATCTCTATACATGCTCCTCATCCTGTTTATGTAGCTAGCAGCAAAATAAAACAGAGTTTCTATGTAGGACCTGCTATACAGATGGTGCAACTGGGAGCAGCCCTGCCTTAGAGGAATGATGGGGAATGACATAAATAGAAGCAAGGAGTGGAAAGAGTGTTCTTTTCTGCCTTTCCGTAGAGGCCTGTGGTGGCATTCTGCTGAAATCAACAATGGGGCTGAGAGCTTGGCAACGGGGTCTGAAGAGCAGAGAGAACTGGATGAGGAACAAGGCATAATACCGCAGCCAAATCACTTGTCACCTTGGGTATCTCTCTCATCCATCAAGGTGCCAAAAGCATTCATGACTTCCAGCTCACCCACAGGTCATCCAGGATCCCGAGTATTTGTATCAGAGGTAACCTACCATGTTGTAGAGTAAGAAATTCCGTTTGTTCAATAATAACCCCTAAAGGCAGGAGATTAAATGCTTGCAAATTTATCTGTTTCTCAAGCAACTTTGCTTTTTGAAGTCATTTACCAGAAGCTTTAAATACACACCCATATTTATAGACACAGGGCAAAATCTTGTGAACCTTTGAAAACTAAAACATCTGGCTGTCCTAATTAAAATAAACTGATACAGAAAAGGAGCCAAACAACTAGCTGTTGGGATTCCATGTGGAACACAGGGAGCAGTGATTTCAAATGTTTCCTCTGCAAACGTATCTCTGCAAAATCAGTTTCCTTTTTTAGAGCTCTCTCCTTCCCATGCAGACACCACTGCCACCCACCTCTCGAGTACCTATGGCAAGAGGGAGGAAGGAAGTACGCACCATCTTGTCACTATGATCCATAGCCACCCACCACATATAAGATATATTGCATACTTAGGGAGAGAGATGTAAAACCCATCCTGTCTACAAGCAAGCTTTCAATTATAAAAGGCACATGCAGTGAGTAACATTCAGACGACGTCTCATGCTGAAGTCAAGGACATTTTCCATCCTTTTATGGGTAACTCTAAATAGAAAGAGAATAGCAGGAACTCTTCTCACAGTACATCCCAAAAGGCTACGGACCTTTCAGGGCCAATCCCAGGTTTTCTGAAGGCACCCAAACCATGTGAGAAGTGGGCTGCAGTCACTTTGCTCCTCATAAGGTACCAGACCTCTGAGGAGCTCCCTTCTTGACCTTAATTCTCCTGAAGTCACATCACTCCAAATCACTGCTGCAAATACCGTCATGAAGGAGGTTAACGGAGTAAAAGGGGATGTGTTACAGAAATTAGCATACAGGCAGATTAAGAGTCCAGATTTCTAAAACTGATTTGTGTGATCTAAACACCACTTGCTTTCTATTTGTGGTTTATTTCTGGCTGTGGTTTACTCTGGCCTCGGTTTAACTTGTCACGGTTCAGTTCACCAGTCTGTAAAGCAGGTTTTTTAAAGTGCATCATAATTTGATAAGCACTCAGTTACTTCAAGAAAACGTTGCTGTGTTAATTAAAAATAATGGGTTTGTGCACATCTTGGGATCTGGAAAGGGTCCGTTCTTTCATGAAGTTTGCAAGAGAGAACTGAAACCACTAAAATAACAGTTCCAAATAAAATCAGAGTTATGAAATTTGGTGCTGATGTTGAAATCTGGATAAAATCATTCCTGTTCCAAATCCAATTCTCAATAGACAAATTGCTTCCACTGTAATTAGCATTAATGTGTGACATTTGGGCAGTTATCAAAAGGTGGACAAATACTTGACTGAAAATGAGAATTCACCTGTATTTTCACCTCAGATGAAGATAGGCAAATAGGTACTTATGGGTGGAAGTGGTGAGAAATCAGTGAGAGTTAAAGTTTTCAGAAGCTGGTAGACAACAGGCCCTTTTTGATCAGATGAAACAGGATTCCTTTCACTTTACAAAGCAGTGTTGCTAGAATAATTCCCCTACCAATGCTTTTGTGAGCAGAGCTCTCAACAAACTGGTCTTAACGGGTTTTTGCTCGTTCTGATGGCCTACACTGAGCTTCTCTGGATTGAATCAATCTTTTAATTAAACACTTGTTATAATTCATAGATAGATTTCTCAGGAACTGCTGGTACCAAGCTCCTTTCCAGTGTATTACTTATACACAAAAAAAAAAAAAAGAGATCATATTATTAGCTTAAATCAATTGAAAAGAGCAGGGGTTTCTAAAACTCTTCCCACATGGTCTCCCTGAGAGTGTCTTCTATTCTGGGGAAGTTGAGGATCACGTGTCTCAAACTTTACTTCCTCCATGTTTCCTTGTGCAGAAATCCAAGCAAAATGAAGGGAAGTTGTCTATGCACAATTATTCCAAACATGCAAAATGAACAGAAATCTGAGATTGTTTGTATCCATACAATCTACTCTACTTTTATAAGAGGGTAATGAAAATGTTGGGGTCAAGCGTTTGGGGTTTTTTCCCCCCTGAATCAACAGTGTCCCTTTTGTTTCTATTTCCAAATAAATGACAGTATTTATAACTCAGATGAAAAAAGGACAGAGGAATACAACAGGTTGGGCTCAAACACTCTCACATGAAAGTGACACTGAGGGTCACTGATTTGATTTTTAATAGACTCACTTTGTCTGAATATTCTGCATCTTTCTACATGTTTGAGGCAATCTGACTCTGTTTTCAAGAAGCTGGAAATCAAAGATTCACCTGCCCAGAAGTGGATATTGCCTAGACAAGTGTGAGGATCCAGTGCCAAGATCTCCTCAATGCCTCACACTTGCAGCACTACCAGCTCTGTTTCCATTCTTCCATACAGCACCCAAGTGTACAGATTCCCCAGGGCTGGTACGAACCCTTCACTGATTAATATTTTTCACAGAAAGGAATGGTTCTGCCAAAGTTAGACCTTTTCTTAAAGGCACTTCTATTTTACTTTAAGAAAAAAACCCAAAACAAACCACAGGAAAGTTTCTGAGATCTAAGATAGGTCTGATTACTTCTAAAGCTCACGTAAATTATTGTCTTGAGCCAAAAGCAGTGGCTACAATGAGTTAAAATATCTGCAAGGCTTTAGGGTCTGTGTCAATGAAGCAGGAAAACAAAATGCTGGAAAGTTGTCAAGTGAATTGTCCAGAGATTCTCCAGCCAGGATTGGATTTATGAACACTGGAGGGAAATTCTGCTGTCCCTTAGGCAACGGCTCAGGTGCAAGAAGCGAAGCACAAAATCTAATTACCCTGAGCTTGCCAGGCCCATAGCATCAGTCATAAAATTATCCTGCTTTTTGGAACATTCATCATCCTAACTGGATTGATTCATTCCAGTGACTTCATTTTTAAGCCCCCCCTTCACCAGTACCCATGTGTTAGACAAGGAGGCCAAAGTCACCGCTGTGAACGGGGTGTAACTTCCAAAGTTAGTAGAAATCTGCAGTGACTAAAAATATGGCTCACTAACTGTCCTCCATTAATTTAAAATATTTTATAAACCAGGTGTGACACTGTTAAAATAGGAGCTTCCCTTGGGGGGGTTGGTTTATGGGTCCTTGTTTGGGGTTTTTTTGTAATAATATATTCGCTTTCTCTAGCTCATGGGAAGAGGATCAACACTGGTCCTACCCTGAGATGAGAATGTTTTGACACTCACAGAACTGAGCATCACACCTGAATTAAGCAAGTCCCTTACAGAAGCATCACTGCGCAGGGTGTTAAATACACAGTGGCTACTCCGGTGCGGCATTGCAACGGTGAGGCCAGCTTCAGGAACACAAGGGCTGAGCATCACAAGCTCAGCATCTGGGGATGCTGGAAACTATTGCAAATTAAGTTAGGAAGGTTCAGAGGCTGCACACACACCTTCATTAATTCAAAGTCCAAAGGTTGGTGGTAGTTTTCATTCATACCTTTTATGCTACTGTATATACTCTGGAGCGAGACTTGTTGATTAGAGAACCTGACCCCAAAATAAACATACTTTCTGGATTCTAGCAGAACAGAACAGGGAACTAGAGCAAAAAAAATATCTTAAAATGTAAAAGAAATAATACCATTCTTCCCATAGCTTCTCTCTATCAAGGGTGACTTTCTTCCCCAGTCTGGTGGCCAGGTAATGCCATCACAGCAGCACATTTTCTGCACAAAGTACTTCCGTGATATAGATAAAACCAGGTACAAGTGAGAGTAGATTATACCAGAAAGCAGAACTGCTGTTGTCAGAGCAACTTCAGTGTGCCCTTGGGATCAGCAAAGCATGGGTCTTTCTTTAACACTTCGAGAACCATCCACGCTATCACATTTCCTTCCCTTTTCGGTCAGCAAACAGCACCAGTATAAACCCTGCCCACTTACAGCAGCATTACCCACCTACTCCTCTCTGCCTATGGTCTGTAGAAATGAAGGGAAAAAGCACAAGTTGCTAATCTTTGAATCACCAACACGAATCTTTTTCTTGCCTTGCTCTTAAGTCATTCTAAGAGCTGAGCAAGTCAGGAGGATCTCAGGCTGAGTCCAGGGAAGTTTTCCATAAGCAGTTGCATCTGCGTCCACAAAGCTGCACATCTTTCCTTTGTCCTTCCTTTTACCTTGCTAAAAGATAAATTTCATCTCATCCGAGCCACTAGTAAATCTCTTTCATGTTTGAACCACCATGTAACATCTGATTACTCTGATACTAATTTTACTTTGTTGAAGCCAAAATCTGCATAAAAACATGGACAGCATGTGAATGGAAGCTTTCTAAGCAGCCATAGTTTGGAAAACAACATCTCTGATCCAGATTTCTTTATGAGTCACACAACAGGGGTTATATAATTTGGTACTAATGTTAGAAATGAACTGTGGGATTATTTAAAAAGAAAGCCTGTTTCCATCTTTAAATAAAGAATAATCTGTTAGACTAGCAGAGGGGGGGTGTTTTTTCAAATACCTCATGGAGTTAATTCTGTGTCTAATGCTTATAAAATACGTAAGAGTAGATACGAGAAGGAATTTCTATCAAAGCCCCACGAAGTCAGCGGAAACAATCCTGTTAACTACATGGGCTCCAGATGGACTTTGAAGAGGTTCAAAAAGACCTTGACTGGAGCAAAGAAGAAATATAGATGAAACTATTATTTTTCCAGATTATAATGTGCAATATGGCCCAGATTCCATAAAACGTGCTGTCCAATAGCTTGTACCTATTCACATATTTAGTCATCAGCAGAAAGAAGAGGCACCTTTCCAAAAGCTACATTCACTAGGCCCTCAAGAGAAGATCTGCTTAATGGTGGTAGTAGTAGTTATTGTATATTACATTTTTTGTATATCATATTGTATATTATTAGGCCCAGTTGAGGCCTTTTGGGCCTTCCTGAATTCCCAGTTTACAGGTAAGAGAGATGTGGCCATCAAGAGACAGGTTCTTCCTCCTTGGGAATTTGTTAAGGCTCTGGTCTCCTCCGTCAGGCTTTTGAAATGGGAGGCCAGAGCATGGAAGCCCTGCAGGCTCAGGTATATCTGGAGGGGATTATGAGAAGCTGCTGCATTCCGTGTGTCAGTATTATTAAGGGTACGTTCACCTACAGAGTCCCTTTTGGCCATTTCAAGACATTAAGGTCAAGAAATGACTTAAAATAATGTCTATAAATATCTGAAGGGTGGGTGTCAAATGGAAGGAGCCAATCTTCTGTAGTGCCCAGCGATAGGACAAGGAACAGTGTGTATAACCTTGAGCACAGAAGGTTCCACCTCAACATGAGGAGGAACTTCTTTACTGTGAGGGTGATGGAGCCTGGAACAGGCTGCCCAGAGAGGCTGTGGATTCTCCTTCTCTGGAGACTTTCAAAACCCATATGGATGCGTTCCTGTGAGACATGCCCTGGGTGATCCTGCTTTGGCAGGGGAGTTGGACTTGATGATGTCTGGAGGTCGCTTCCAACCCCTACGATTCTATGATTAGTAGTACGTTTATATTTACCCAAAGCATATCCAGTAGCTACAAGGTACTGTTACAATGCTTTTGGAGCTACCTGCCCAGTATGTGCCTCACACACCAGTCTCAGGGTGGTGGTCCTTCTGGTTGTCTTACCCCAGTGCTGAGGAGCCTTGAAATACACCATCCTGGGCCTTTACACTGCCTTCCCCAGCGCTGCCCTAATAACAGAACTTGCTTGTTTTCACTAAATGATTTTTAAAGCATTTATAAAACATGTAATTACATTACTGCTTTTAAAAGGGACACTGTTTTCAGCTCAGCTTTTGCTGGAAGGGCTAACGCTTAATAAAGCACGTCCTTCCCTGCTTCTAGGCAAATACAGGTCTGCCACAAGAAATTAGTTTTAGGTCCTTTCTGACACAGGTTGGGCCTGCTTCCAGCTGAAGCTAGTTGGAAAGCTCAGTTCAAAGCTTGGCAGATAGTAACTCAAAAGCAAGATGGAAGACAAGAAAGCGAAACAGGTGAAGGGTGGGAAATGTACGTTACAATTAAATAACATACAATTAAATAACATACAATTAAATAACAGCATCAGCCAGAGCAATTAGATCAGTGGACGACAAGTTCTCCATGGGACAGCAATGGGCCCTTGTGGCCGGGAAGGCCAATGGTGTCCTGAGGGGCATAAAGAAGAGTGTGGCCAGCAGGTGGAAGGAGGTTCTCCTCCCCCTCTACTCTGCACTAGTGAGACTACATCTGGAGTATTGTGTCCAGTTCCCATCTCCCCAGTTCAAGAGGGACAGGGAAACACTAGACAGACAACAGAGAGCTAGATGATGAAGGAACTGGAACATCTCTGTTATGAGAAAACGCAGAGAGCCCTGGGGCTGTTTAGCCTGGAGAAGAGAAGACTGAGAGGGGTTCTTACTAATGGTTACAAATATCTGAAGGGTGGGGGTCAAGTAGAAGGGGCCAGGCTCTTTGCAGTGGTGCCCTGTGGTAAGATGAGAGATAATGGTAGCAAGGTGAAACACAGGAAATTTCCACCTCAACATGAGAAAAAACTTCTTCACCGAAGAAGTGACAGAGCCTGGAACAGGCTGCCCAGAGATGTTGTGGAGTCTCCTGCTCTGAAGACTTTCAAGACCCACCTGGATCTGTTCCTGTGCGGCCTGCCCCAAGTGATCCTGCTCTGGAAGGGGGGTTGGCAGTGCAATCCAATCCAAGCACTCGATCGTAACATCAGCCATGCTGATGTGCAAACATGGTTTGCACTTCTGCCAAGGATTTTCCTCTCAAGGATAGCAACAGGCTGGTAGCATTAGCAAATCCAAAGTTCACACAACTGTCTCCATAGCATGATAATTCTCCATAAATTCCTTTTTGTTCTGAAATCAAGCAAGCTAACCAAAACAAGGCCTCCAGCCACTCATTACACTGAAGAGTTCTCTTTTCTCCGAGTTTTACTTGTTCTCAGGATTTTCAGATAATATATAATCTCTCATATTGGCCACAGCTCCATAAAAATAAGTTCCCTTGTTTGAATTTTTTTTTTTTAAGTTCTCCTACTGCTTTCCATAAAATATACTTGCTCACATAGAAAGCAAGCAATGCAAAAATTAATTGGCAACAAAAAATAAATGCTGAAAGAGAAAGTTCTCGGCACTCATGAACAAAAACCCCAAGCAATAACACAGCATCTTTGGATCCAGGCTATTTGACTTTGTCCACCCACTACTTGACCTTTTCTCTCTCCCTGCTTGTGTTAGAGAGGTTCTAACTAGAGGCCACGTTGGCCTCTTCATTGTCCCATGTCCTGGTAATTCTGTCACTTGGAAGGGACTACAGGATATAGAGGTTCAGGGCTGTCAGCAGAGGCAGTACTCCACAGAAGAGCTGCCTTAGAGAACAGCAATGCAGCAGGGATGGTAGGTAGCAACCACGCTGGGACCTCGCGGCAAGGACTGAGCATGGCGAGGGGAGGGGAAAGAGGCAAGGGTGGGGGAAAGAAAGCCAGGAGAACAAATCCTGATAAAAAACCTACCAAGCTCCGTACCTTCTTTCTCTGAATTAACACAGGGCTGAGCTGTAACTGCAGAACAGTGCAGCAGGGAGGGGAGAAGTCTTAGCTCATCTGGGTCCTAGTGTTTAACAGGGTTTAAAATATTTCTTGGGAAAACAGAACCTTTTAACCGAACCTAAGCCTTATGGGTTTTGCTGATAACAAAACCAGTTTTTCACAGTTTTAATTCTTCAAAGTACATCTTAATGTAACATGGTATAGCACTAATCCTCTCCCTTGGTATTCATACCCATCAGAGATTTATTGAGAGTGCAGTTACTACCCCACTCTTTAATATTCCTTACTATCCTGTAAGAATTACAGTATCCGCTTTTAGATTTAAATGTTCATATATCAGCCTGGCAGTTTTAATAGCACAATTACAGATCACTAAGGCTTTGTTCTGCTAGGTTTAGATAGATCATAAATTCAGGTACACTGGATGCAAATACATGTTCGCAAAAATAAGTTTATCACAGCCCAGTTGAAAGTTAGTCTTAGATATTTTAATGAAAGTTTGGAGACATACCTTTAATGATGATCAATGTGCATGTCTGTTTAAGTGCCCACAGTACATCTCATTCAAAATGCATGGTGTAGAGGAGATCATAAAAAGGGCATCAAGCAACGGAAAGGTAGAAACGGGCTGCTTGGCTCTGAACCTTCGGGAATAACTCACCAAGACCTCCCCAAAAGTATCTGCAGAGTTAGGGCTCTGGGGTCAGCAACTGCGTTTGAACCTCTTTCATGAAGCTTACTAGTAGGAATGTTCAAAAAAGGAAAATGAGAAAAATATCCTGTGCACTGAGCTACTCTCTCCCAGCACAGTCACACATTGATGCTGCTTTTGCAACACACAACTACCAGCTTCCACTGGAGGCAACAACTTAAGTAAATTAATAAGATAATAAACTCAAAAATTCATGCAGTTATTGAACTGTAACAGTAGAGAGCAGCCACTTCACATTTTCATTACAGTTTTCTCTGTGGTCTGGGTTGTGGCTAGCACAGAGTTAACACAGGGAGAATGGACAGAGCTCCCAGCACGAGAAAGCCAGTTTGCACTGGTAATTCATCTGGGGACTCCACAAGAACAGTTCCATCTTCTGCTATAATATCATACCATATAATTGGATGTGTCAGACACATCATCTGCGCACTTGCCGTAAGCAGTGCCACTTGCAGGGCTCTAACAGAAATGTTATTACAGTGGGACTCCATTTGCTCCAAACCTTGACTAGACACAGGAGCCAGAAGCCTTCTTGCTCTGCATACTTGTGAGTATGGAGGAAGGGACAGCAAGGAAAAGAAGAAACACCAGTGCAGAGATAGGAAGGCTTTTATTAGCTTACCACTTAGGAAAATGCAGCCTGTATCTGCTCCTGTCAGGAGGCTGGAACAAGGGCTTCTGCCAACATCTGTACATTCAGTATGTTTCTACTCTTGAGAAGCATGAACACACATTTTTGCCTCCAGAAGGCATGTGGAAGCATCATGTGAACAGGAGTGGTACTGAGTCCAAAGGGCTCCAGCAGACCAGCAGTCACTGACAGTGAGCAGAGCAACATAGCTAGAGAAGTTGAAAACGTCATTGAAAGGAAAAGGATTTTGCTTATCAAGGCAAATACAAGAAAGGGAAGTGTTGTCAATTATAACTGCTCCAGTTTCAGGTCCTGGAAGCACTCAGCACTGAACCGCTTCTTTGAATCCAGCAGGTCTTACCAGAGCAAATGCCAAGGCAGGAGGACAGGCAGTGTCAGGCTTGAGTGCAGCTGTTCCACTTCTCCCTGAATTTTCCGTAAATTCAGCACCTCCCAAGAGCTGTCCTTCTCCTCTAGTGTAAGATTTCTTTGCTCTTCTGTATGACAAAACTGGAAGTTAACTGGTTAGACTCCCTGCATAACGACTAATTCTCACTAACATGTTCTCTGTGTTTATGTTACAGCTTCTGAAAAGGATATGAAATAGTTATGGCAACCACTGCAGTCTGTCTTGCACCAGCTAGAGCTTTTTAATTACCTGCTTTCAGGAACACCAGACACAAAGTCTCATCCAGGAGGATGGCTCAGCTAACCTGCACTGTAGCATGGTAAGTACTTCACATGCTTTGCCAAATGTCTATTTCAAGAATGCATTTTGGGGTGATAAGTTAATTATTCCAAAGGTTACCACTCATTTCCTTCTGAAGTTCATCTTAATATTCGACAGCATTGGCAGTACCATCCCAATGTGATGCTGTGAAGCAGCTTTAGCTCTATAGGCATTCCCTCAGCCTCCTAATGAACTGCTACCATAGCATTGGAGAAAGTCTGGGTTTGGTCTTGTTTCTTCAACATCCCCTCAGCAACTCAATATATAAGTAATTGGGCATTCTGTTGGTGACTTGAAAGCTTCTCATCAGCCTTGAAGACTTCATCCCAAATGGCATTACTGACTTGACTACTTGTGGTGGGCTTGTTCTGTTCTGGGCCTTGCCCTAGAGCTACTTAACACATTATGTGGGGTGAGAGCGCACATACTGGAAACTGTGGGTGGCACAAACTCATCGGCCAGCCTGGAGAGGTGTTCAGCACTGGTGTCACTGGCATTCTCTCATTTCACTTTCTGCACACTCACAGAAGTTTATGAAGCAAAGATATGGTTTCTCCCACTGCCCCTATGAAGTCTGATGGCTTAGTTGTCCCTCGAAGTATAGTTCTGTCAAGCACATTTCTGTTGAAGCATTCAAAGACTACTGCAGATGAGATAACTGCTGACTGCGAATCTCCACATTGCTCCAATTCAGCTACACGGCCTTAAGCACAATTAAAAACTCCCGTCACAGCAAATATATTGCAATACATTTGGGCTGAAACATATTGATCAGTACTTTGAGGATGTTTGTTACTCTGAATCTAGTAACTCTAGCTGCTCTGCCTTTCCCATTCTTCTGGGGAGGCTCCTAGCAAGGGGACTTGCTGTGTGTGCAAGAGCTACCAGGTGCTCAGCTACCAGGAAGGCCAAGAAGGAATAAATACGACAGCTCTTCTAGCTCCTACTGTCACCACAGGGCCACAGCAGTAACAAAAAGGAAGCCAAAAGGGTGGAAGCAAGAATAGAGATAGGTGCCAAAATATCAGGTGCTCAGCCCCCTGTTTTCCTGTCACAGGGTAAGCATAAAGGGGATCTATCTTTAGGGTAAGGACCTTTCTACCAGCTCTTCCTGAAGTAGGTAGACCTTGAGATATCTAGAGAACTTACAGTAAAGTTTCTATCTAATATTAGGCAATTTAAACAGTGCTCAACACATCCTAATTAGAAATCAAGTGAACTAATCTTCCACCACAGAAATGCAGCATTGTGTCTGGTCTCTTATCGTCAGAAGTACTTAATAAATCATGCTACAGGACATAGTGAAAAAGCCACAGTCTGGCTGGTTCTCTAGGACGACATTGCAATAGAAGGATGGTCCCCTACACCTCCCAGTTCACCTAACATACCCAGTGAGTAATGTCACACAGCAGAATCTCTGTTCTCGTATTTGTTCATGAGTGGTTGTTTCTCACAGGGCTGTGGCTGGAAGGAATTGCACAGCTAAACTGGGACATCATTACCTAATTCATCTTCCTGAATCATGCCTCCACTTTTCAACAGTGATTCAGTAAGAGGCTTGGCATGTGAATATTTACAGCGCATCTCAAATAATTTTCAGCCTCTTACCTGGCCAGTAAGATGTTTTACAATACAAGCAGAATCCCTCACCCTATAGGATCTACTTCCAAGAATGACTTTTGTTGATATCATTAATATCTATCCCTTGACAGTTAGTCTTAGCCAAGACAACATGGTCTGCTTTTTAGCAGTGCCATTATCTGCAACTCTTCAATTTCAGCTTGAACTGAAGATAAGTTTAGCATTTCTAAAGACTACCATCACTTCAAGGAAGAGTATGTGATACGTAATAGAGAAATAAAAACAAATTATAGATCACATGTATGTGATGTGATTTGTTCTAGGATGAACCATAAAATAAATCAGTGTCCTCAAATGATAAATGCTTTTTAAAAGTCACTTTGGAAATGACTGAGTAGCCCAGGAACGGAAGCTTTACAACAATTACTGACATTTGGCTTTGTAAACTTTACAGTCTTCTCCCTCGTCTGAAATTCTCTGTGCTTGCTTTAATCCCAGCAGTGAGTTTTCTTTCTTATATAAGCAAGAAATAGTAGTGTGGTATCTTGGACTGTGACTAGGGAGGGGGATTTGTTTGGAAGATCCAGCTATCTATCTGCAAATTCCCTTCAGTGCACTCGCTCAGCCCTCAGGAGTTCCTGGCTGTACGTGCCCAAGGAGCTCAGTTCTCCACAGCACTGTCCTAACTTTATGTTGGCATATGAGGCTGCTAATAAGGCTGAAATAGGGATGAATTTTTTTAGTCTCATTGTCTCCCAAAAGTAAAATAATTAAAGAAGTTATAACAGAGAATAACCATCTGAACACTTAGTTAAAAAAAAAACATAATAAAATAAAAATCTCACTGACACTGAAGACAACCTTCATTCCATTTACACATGAAGGCTCTGAGATGCCATGTGCTCCAGTTGGCCTGGGTAACACCAGCACTCCCTAATCTGCCTGCTTATAGCCCTGCCCAGTGCCCCAGGGTACTGCTGAGTGGGATCGGAGCACTGTTGAATAAACTTGCTTCCATTTACTTCTCTATTAGAGAACGTGGCATCTCTTTACACTAGACTCTTCTAGGTGGTGGTGAGGTGCCATTGGCTTGGGGAGGAGGAGGAAGGTGGCACAGCCACCCCCAGTTGGGGAATAAGACCACACACACAAGTCACATGATATTCTTGAATTCAGGCTTCTGACTGGAATAATCTCCAAGTAATTCTTCATTATTTATTGCTTTATAGACTTCAGTGCAAGGAAAACTCTTATTACAGGAGGGACGAGAAAAACCCTTATTACAGTGGGGAAGTTAGCAGAAAAAAACCCATCTCCCATACAATCCTAGTGAATTTATCCACAAATCCAGACATCTCTGTGTGAATAACCTTTGATATCATTCACTCATCCTTACTCCTGACTGTTACTCTGTACACAAACCCCTCTCTTGGGTATGGAAACATATGTGGCTCCATCTGTCTCACAGCTGGCTGTGCCTTCTTGCATAATAATCATGCAGTGTCAAAAACGATGTAAGAAATCACCATCAGCTACCAGAGAGTGTTGCGTTTTGGCTCACCTTTCTAATAAGTTGCCTGTAAATTTTCTGAGCTACAGCCAAATGACCACATCTTTTGTGGAGCAGAACACAACCCCATAGAGCCCCTCATGTACTTCTCTCTCCTCCGCAAGCCCAGGACTAGAGGCCTCTGGAATCAGAGCAGCCAATCTACTTTCCAGTTTTGAAGATAAACTCGCTCCTCAATAGATGTTCTGATTTAGCACATGCAGCTTAAAAACAGCCTCAGCGGTGGCACCTCTGACTGCTGAAGGCATCACTGTTTGGGGCCTATAAAACAAGGCTGGGAATCAAAATATCCCCTTTGCCCTGAAAAAAAGATACACATGACATAACATCCAAGGAAGATGAAACCATGGTATTTACTAAGTTGATTGGATTGCAAGGCAGTGGAGGAAAAAAGGGTATTTACATGAAACAGCCTGGATGATAAAGTTCAATGGGTAAATACTGTAGTTTCACCCCACAGATGAAATGATCACTGTTGACAGTCACTTAAGAGATAACACACTTAGGTTCCATGTAGAGCCCAAGGAACTGGAAGTGGCACACTGAGGTTTGCTCAGTTTTATTCAAATGGAAGTATCTCCTTCCCACATACAGGCATCACAAGCAACTTTGATTCTGAACGTTGAAGTCATGCTGATAGAATTGGAACCAACCCTGGAAAGCAAATGATGTTGAAAACACCCACTGCTTTCTCTAAATCAGTTTTGAACAGAGATGTTTTCACCCCAAATCTATGCTCTGTTTTCTCTGAAACAAGTTTGAACACTGAAGTTGTCGCTGGTCACATCTGTGTCATATTAGATATAAACATAACAGATGATTTGGCAGCCTGCTCTAGAGCTGAATTCACACTCACATTTAAGAAAGGAAAAGGCTATTGCACTGGAAGAAGCCTGATGTTTATCCTGCTTTTAATTGATGTCTCCATTATCTGACCTCTCAAAAAGACTACAAAAGCAAACATCACAGGTACATGTTTCTGACTTGCCTAATCTCTCCCTGTCCAGCCTGATTTATTGATTTCAGTTGAAGATTAGCCAACAGTGAACTGTAAGCGATGACATTCAGTGTGAAATAGGTTCCACAGAGAGTCTGAGGAACTGGAAATGTCACATTGTTTGAGGATTGCTCAGTTTTATCCAAACTGAACGATTGCATTCACACACATGTGCATCACCTCCAATTAAGTATGAAAAGTCACTTGGTATAGCCAAAATCTGTGGTGTTTAGTGCCCGGCCAAAGATCATTACAGTCAAGTAAGTCAAGCTTCTATTCAGACTGCAACTCAAATTGCAAGTATGGAAGTTTTTGGAAACTGTAGTTAAAATAGTGGAAATGCTTCCCTGACCTGGTGAAACATAAGTCTGTCTTTTCACAGGCTGCTGTCTCACTCTGTATTGTTCACATCGTGGTACCCTGCTCTTGTACAGCATAACACAACAGTGTTGTTTAAACATATATAAGCAACATACTGCTTAAGCAACAATTTTGTTTCTTCTAAGCAGTGACAAAGAGAGGGAAAAAATTGCATCAATATTTCTAAGTTATTCTTTCTATTTCTGTGAAATTCCTAAAGGAAGAGAAAATTATCAGCACATCCCTGGATCTCCACTCCTTTCTCATATGTGCCTAAGTCACAGAAAAAAAACCCAAACAAAACAGAACAAAAAAGTCTTGGACTCGGTCTAGGATGAAATTCTTAAAGGCAACTCACAGAATTAAGAAACAAATCCCATCTGTTCACACTAAATATAAGTTATGCAAAATTCAAAGTCTCACTTTAACATTTAACATATGTTCAGATCTCAGGATTCCCACCCTCCACCCTCCCCAGACAACTTAAATATATCACTGCGACTCGTTTCAGTAACTCCCTTGCATAACACAGAATGCCTGTTTCCTGCAAATGCCCCCTACATTTTTTCTTGTAATGCTCAGGAGTTTATTTTGAACTGCTTCTCACACATTTGTCAGAGGTGGTTTGGACATACTTTTCCCGAGGCATACATCAATAGGTCTTTTATAGGATCTCAGCCTGATAATTGTAGGGAGCTGGATTATAACCTAGAGGGTTTGTTTCATTAGTTCTTTTAAAGAACAGGCAAACAGCATTGTTACTGTGATAAAGTCTTGTTACTTGCCGAGCTCTGAGCCAAATCCATTCTTAAATTAAGTATACATTTACCTTAAGGAAGTAGCAAATATCATACTCTTAGATCCATCTCACCATTAGCTTACTGTTCTGGAAATAACTGTTGCAGAATGGACAGTAAGTTTTCCTTGAAACACCATTAATTCAGGTTTGTAAGAAGAAAGCCCACTACCCGAGTACTGTCAATCAGTGTTTTTTCCTTAAAAAAACAACACTAGAAGATAAAACCATTCAAAAGAGATCTGTATGCATCGCTAAAATACAAACCAACATTTTATTATTAACATTTCACACAGAACAAAAGCCAAAATGTGAATGCCCTGTTAATATCTCCACCACTATCCCACAGATGCAGGAGATACATATAAATCTTGACAGATAAACAAAACCATATGCTTCCCCCCTACATCCTCCTTTACATATCTGCATGGATCATATCCATTTCTGAGGATGATTCTAACATCCAGAATGATGCCATTGTTATTACTGACACCGTAAAACCCAGTAGAAAACTGTGAAGGACAGTGGGATGGAGCAACAAGAGCTGGGATGCTCCCGAAGGAAAGGCTGTGGGGGAGCTGAGGACAGACACAGCACTGGCAGCAAGTTCACCCACAGGGCACAGACCCACAGCACTGAGGGGGGTCATGACAACAGGTCCTGTCAACGGGCCAGCAATCGTCAGGCAAAGGTAAGGTAACAAGGTCAAAGTAGGAAACACAAGCCATAATCCACAGCCAGGGCTGGGAAGAGGTAGGCCACCTGTGACAGAGCTCAGGCCAGGCTCCAAGGCCCGGGTCTAAGTTCAGCTAAGGGTCTGGGACCGTGGGTAGGTGGTGGGTATGCCCTATAGCTGGATCCCTGCCATTGCTTCTAGCACCTACTGCTGAAAACTCCAACACATACCAGGCTCTCCAAACTTCAGCCTTTTCTCTCTGACGTGCTTTCCCACCTCTAATGAAAATAAAGTTATAACACAGAGGCTCCCCTCACCCACGCTCCTAATTAAGTCTGTACCATTATTACAGTGGTGTTGTCCCTTCCTTTCTTTGCAATGACAGGTGGTGCTTAGTACCTAGAGCTCCATTTATAGTTCCTGTTAATACCTTAAAATAATTCAAAACATTTACTCTAATGGAAGAAAGACATAAGATTCAAGTTACACAACAAACCTCCCATCAGACTCCACAAAAAACCGTGGCCAAGTATCTCAGAACTTCAACCTTGTGCTCTAGTCTGGATAAAACAGTAGCAGACAAGGAATCAGACTTGTGTGGATCTCTCCTCAGAACTAGAAGGACAACAGGAAACAAAGTCAGCTGGAGTCAGAAACATTTGGATTCTGTTTGGAGGTACGAAGCACATGTGTATTACATAATCACACACAGACTGGGCTTTGTGAACAGATAATAGACCAATAGACCACTGCTTTGCTCACATGGCAAACTAAAATTGAGATTCAAATATAACTGGAAGAGCATTGTGGGGGGAAGAGAATATTCTTAGCCAAAAATTCTTCTTGCTTGAGAGATGGAAATTGAAAAGATTCTTTTAAAAAAGAGATGGAAAATTTCTTAGTATGATTAAAAATAGAAGTTTTGAAATGTAGGTCACCAATCATGCTGAGTGATATAGAATTTCTATTTCATTTATGGGGAGAAATATATCCTGTTAGACACAGGTTTTATCATGAGATCAAGATAATCAATAAAATTTCCTCATGACTTATGTCATAGGTAAGAATTAAATACAGTTCATTAAGTTAACAACATAACTCCAAATCCAGGAAAGACTTGAAAGACGAATTTGTCAAGACTATCCCCATCAGATCTCAGTGGTATCACAACAAAAAACCCACCACTGTTTCCACAAGGCTGATAAGACCAAATTCTTCCAAGCTGCAATTTCACCAAGGCTAAGGGACTTACAGCATAATACAAATGCAACTACTTCAATTTCATTGTATCTAAACTTACAAAACAACTACAACCAGATAATTTACCACCCTTTAGAAAAAAAAACAAACAACAAACCAAACAAACAAAAAACCACCAACACACACCACAACATAACCAAACTTTGTTCCCTCTCACCCATTTCTGGAAGTAAATGCAGAGACATGGAACATGACAATACACTTCCATAGCCTACAGGAAGACTTCATATATTGAAAACAAAATTTGAAACAGTATTTGCCTCACTAGGATAAATAACCTATAAACACTCTCCATTCATAGCAGCAGCTGCAATCTAACAGTTTTTATTTTAGTGTAGTTGCTGCACTTCAAAATTGAAGGCCTAACAAAGCTTTGTGTCATATGCATAGTATCCAGGGTACTACCCAGGAAACAAAACCCACGTTGTACAGCTACGTACCAAAACTTCAAATGCATTATCTCTTCAAAAAGGCAAAAGTTCCTTGCAATGCTTCCTTAATTGGTTCGTTAGCAATAATGAAGCTTAGCTCCCTAATGTACACCTGAGTCAGCAAATTCCTTGTCCAGGCTTAGGCAAGCTAGAGAAGTAACATCTCCTCCAGATGGAAATTAATTATTAAGCCATATTTATCAAGTGAGGGCAGCAAGGGGGATGACTCCCCAGGCAACTGCCAGAAGCCTAGAAACACTACCATAGCCTTCCTAAACATCTAAGCTGGCTGGATTTGCTCACTTCTCCAAATCAGGCTGCTTACATTAAATCCTAAAGGCCAACACACCACAGAGCTCAACGCGTGCTGCTGTGATCCCTGTTCTCCACCTCCAGTCAGCCTCTTCCAACAAACGCTGACTACACTGCTGCTGAGCTCCCTGGTTTTTCTCCAGCTCTGCCAAACCTATGCAGCCACATTCACCTTTCCTGAATGAGTTGCTCTTCCCCCTGGCTTTTGAGGAAAAACCTGCAAAGGTTCTGCTTCATTCTGTTTATCAGTAAATGTCTCAAATCTTTAAAAACTGCCAGAGCAGTAAAGTCATTTCTGATCCATGGGACACTGTTTACATACTGCTCTCAAAGTAAACCAAGGACGGAAGGCCGTGCTTTAGAGACGGGCTGAAACAGAAACACATGAGGGATTCACATCTTTCAGAAGAGAGCTGTCTTCTCACAGTTTGAGCCTCATCTGAGCACGGGCTGCATGCAGTACTTTAAACCTGCCATCTAGACTCCAGGTGCTGTAGAAAAGCACATCAGGGACTCTCCCTTCTTTTTCTCAACCTGAAATTATTCCTGACCCCTGGTAACTCTGCCAAATATTGACCTTTAGCTTATGTAAGATTTTACTTTTCTGGTCCCTGTAGTTTATTCCCTTGTTGTATTTATATGCAGCAATCATATCTTGTCTTACCTAGCCTTACCATATCTTTATTTACCCAGCCTAAACAAACCACCTCTTTTAAGTGTTCTCTGATATGATAAGCCATCCAGATGTCGCAGATAACCTGCATGGCTCTGCTGTGCACCTGATTCACTCAGAATACATCTGTCTTGAAAAAGAAGTATCTGGATGGCAAGTGTCTGGATACTGCTAATTCTAAAATCCATTTTTCAACACATAGGCCTTGTACCCTCCTGGGTATTGACATGACCTGTCCTGTCTTCACTGTTTGCTTGCAAATCATCCTGCCTTCTGTTCTTTCTCGATCTTACAGATCTCACTCTCCCAGTCCTCATTTTCGTGCTGTTGACACACCCACTTTTTTTTTTTTTTTAAGGAAGATCAGCTGCTTCTCTCTTCTTTCCCTATTTATCCTTCTTCTCTGACTTCATCTGCTTTATCTTCTGGGTATTTCCAAAGAAATCTAGAAACTTCAGATAAATGAGCCACTGAGTGATAGACATAGAGATGTAGGTGTCCTCAAGGAACAAAACCGTCTCCATTCCCCCCAAAAATGTCTTGTACAAAGTATAAAGTTGTTTACCACAGCCCCCATGCTGCCTTTCTTGGTCAAAAGATGATTTCTAGAGCCATCAAGGATCTATCCAATGGGTTTGGTTAAATATCTGACTTCTCTCGTTCTGCTTCGTTAGCTGTGAAATAGTGTTAAAAATGTATTAATATACAGATTGACAAATTTGATAGATGGAGCATTAATAAAATCGCAGCATTGTGTTAAGTTCTCAGAGTTAAGTGGTCATCTTTTGCTAGGATAGAATACAGGTCCCGCAACTACTGTATTTTAGACCATTACACAAATTCACTTCTACCATTTATCATTTTATTCCCTGTCAGAATCTGTACACTTTATGAGCTAAAAAACATTCCTTGTAATGTCTTGATGTGATTCCAAATCCATGACTTAAAATACACCCAACTCCCGGCAACGAAAAACCTCAGCTCGTCATTTCTGCTGATGGTATTTATCACACAAGGCAGAAAACGAGTTATTTATAGGACAGTCTTTAGATTTTGAGTTTTATATGCCTAAAGTTCTTTTTCTTCCAATGAAAAGCTCTCTGAACATACTAGCAGAGAAAAAAAAGAACACAGTATATGAAAGCACAACCATCCTATCCCCACATTTTGAACAGTTTATGGAAACAAACTGGATAAAACATCCAGAAAACAGTAAAGAAAAAAACCAACACAAACTCTCTTGATCTCATACACCACGTACTAAAGAAACCAATCCAGTTTCTTCCCAAAGGCACACTTTCCATCTAAATTTAACCCTTCTGCCAGGTCTTCATTAGCAGTAATGAAGCAGTTCCATTTCTCAGCATCATTAATAAACACTGGGTCAAGTCTCATTTCCCAGCAAGACATACAGGGAATTAATGCTGGCTGTTTAACAAGCTGCACAGTCACAAATGCTGAATCAAATGACTTACAAAAACGCACTTCATAGAAGATGGAAAAGAATATGAAAACAGGAAGCCTTAGTCGCCCACTAGTCCTTTTCCAAAGCACAAAAGTTGCAATAAAAGTCTCATTTGTGACTTCCTTGTGAGAGCAGCTCACTGTTTTCCCCCTTGGAGTAACACCCCACTCACACTTCGTTGCTGCCAAGTCCTTGGGCTTTACCTCCCTCAGAGTACTCCTAACAAGGCCTCCCCAGAGCTGCAGCTGACCCTGCAGTACCAGATACCTTGAGCCATTCCCACTTCTGTTCCTCCCACCAGTTTCCTCATCAGGCTCTTAAGTAACTTCTGCTCTTTACTATTTCACCACATATTCACTCATTCTTCTACATGCTCCTGAACTATTAGGAAGACTAAAGGAAGTGAATAAAAACTTAACTTCATAGGCTTGGATTCTGAAGATTCATCATTTTAAATTCTGCATATCCCACCATTCCTGAATATATGCATTTAAAGGGAACACCTTAAGCCATTATCTTTAGCTTGTTGTAATGATTGGAGAGGAACAGAGCACGGTGGATGTGATGATCATTCGAAGAAGGCATAAAAGAGATAAGGAAATGGTAGTTCCTAGGAGAAAGAAAAGGAGCATGCCACAACTGTGCCTCTTGCTGTGTTTTGAGCAACTTCCACAGACTGCCTTGGTCAAGGGATGTTGGTTTCTTCCATCTTACTACTCAGACTCTCAGGGCCAGCAAGTTGGTAACATACATTGTGCTTTGTGAAGCCTCTAAAGCATGCCTGGCCCCCGCCTGCAGCTTGGGAGCACCAGAGGACACACAGAGCACCCTTTATTCACGTGACATTCCCTGAGTCAGGGCCTTTGGTGACCTCTATGCCACTATCTTCTGTTCCTTGACCTTAGCTCTTCATTCATCAACATGAAGGAGGTTTGGGGTTATGGGGTTTGTTTGGTTTTTTTTTTTTTTTCCCACTTACACCAACTTAAGCAATTTCTCAGAGACTGAAGGATACAACCTACTTTTTGATTCCCCCAGGGACACAAGTTTCCCCTCTCTCCACACAAGTGTGTAATACACACATCCATTACAGCATGATATCAATAAATAATGTCATCCCATAGCAGGAGGACTTCACAGAAGGCAAAAGAAGTGGATTAAAATAGTTCAGAATCAAAATTCCCAACTGAATAAACCTTGTTTTCTCATTTCTTGAAGGGAAAAAGTGTATTTCTGTGAGCCTGCTCAAGAAAGGGAATAATGTATCACTTAGAGCATCTAAGAATGTTAAGTATTTTCAAAAAGGTTGCTTAGTATAAATATTTCACAGAAGAATTGTCTTCTATTGTTTTATGATGGTTAACCTTGGCACTAGCAAAAGATAGCAAGTGCTTGTTGAAAGAACACTACGGATAAACAAAGCCATGGCTACACCAGATCTATCTTTCAAACATGGAGTTAGGATCTCCTTTCCTGTATATCTGAAACTTGTCTAAAGCGGTCATATAAATATTATCAAAATAGAGGGTCAGTATAACCTGAGCAATAATCCCACACAGTAGTTCTGAACAGAAAGGCAAGTGCAATTTGGAGAAATTCTGCTTCATGAGGAAAATCTATTATCCCTCCTTAAGTTGACATACAAAAGCAGGAAAAAATAGCTCCGTCAGGAGAGGCAGGAACATTTTGCCTTTTTTTTTGTTTTACCTAGAAAGCCAGTGATGAAATGTAAGAAAGGGTGCTTTCTATTGAAAAACTACAAGCACAATACATACTATATTGATGGTGTCCTGAGAAAAAAAAATCAGAGCTAGGAAACATAGAAACAATTGCTTAGTTTTTGCCAAGCATTTTTCTTCTTACTGTACCTTCAGTGTGTGCTACTACACATCTTAGTCATACCAAGCAGATAGGAAAAGTAAGTCCAAAACCCTACAGAACAATAAAAAAAAAAAAAAATTGTTTCTAAAGAATCAAGAGCTTAAAATGACAGAGGGTTCAGTAGGAGAGTTACTCAGGTTTTGCAACAAAACAATGGAAAAAATACAGAATCTTACAAAGACTCCCATGAGCGAGATCTTTTGAAAATGGCACCTCATGCAATCTGGATGCTTTCATTTACGTTCTGAGCTCTCAACTGTGATCCCACATGGCATTTTCTTTCTGCACTTACCTCTCCCTGAGGGATGGAAGGGGAAGTGCTCCATAAGAATCCAGATCCAGCAAACATTATAGGATACAGAGTCCATCCAGAAGGTCCAGCCTAGCAAGGAGAACAGAAGAAAAAGCATTGTGAAAGGCAGCTCTCAAGAAATGCTGCAAAATCATTTTGAATCAGAGTGCTTCAGACCCCCAATTAAAACTGAAAATATTTCAGTTCAGAACTTCTAAATGTTTGAGCGGAATATCTAAATTTTCTATAAATAATTCTTTTTTTAATTACACAGTATCTTATAATGCAAATAAAATGTTTCAATAGCTCTCCATATTCTTGCTATTCAGTAGGAATTCATTAAAAAATCACCCCATCACAGTTTTTCATTTCTTACTGTGTTACTGTTTACATTTCTTACTGACGAAGTTAGTAACTCCCAGATCAGGAGTTCACAGACACAGAGAGATAACAAAGCAGAGTCTTTGTCTGGTGTTTAATCTTGTTTTGAGTTTACCAGGACACGTGCTCACTGGATGGCACCACATGGCCTGCAGAAAACCCATCTTCTGTTCCCTCTTAAGCTACTGGGGGAACTGGAAGAAATTTGAACTCGTGACCTCAGACTAAGTATTTGGCATAGGACCCTTCATCTGTCAAACAGCACTCAATGAAATCAAAGGTAGAGTGTTCCAGTACCCCCAAAATAATTTGTGTTTTAAGTAACCTGAATATGTTTCCTCTTTCCCCTGTGACATTTGTGCCAAGCTGCTCATGATCCTTTCTCACTTTTTCAATCAAGTTTAGGAAGCCTCATGTACCAATACTACAGGCTTCTGAAAGTCTTGCCCGACTTACTATTTTGGAACAATCCTCACTCATTGATTCACTAGTTTCAATTCCAGGCCACGTGGAGGAGCAATGCAGAATACTAACAGCAAAATAACTGTCCTACTTTTACTTGTCTCAGTTCAATGTAACTGCTTTTTCCCCCAGCATCTCCACATCTCACACTCCTGCAAGCCTTCTCCCACCCAACCTCCTCCTCAACTCCCACCACCCTTGCAAAACTTCACATTACATTTCTAGCTTATTTGTGTCTTTCACACCAGCTCACCTCCTCAGAAGAGATTTATTTATGGTTTAAGAAATGACTGTTTCAAAACGCATGCTTTTTTTTTTTTTTTTATTAATAGAGAAGGTTCTCCTCCTGCTCAGGTAGAACCTCTTGGGTTCCAGTTTGGGGCCGTTGCCCTTTGACCTGTCGCTGGGCACCCGTGACAAGAGCCTAGCCCTATCCCCTTGACCATCAAACTTCAGATATTTACAAGCAAATTTTCTGTGGCTGCTGGACGTGACCTTTTCCCCAGGGCCAACACACACCTCGGGAGGGGAACCAGCTGCCCCAGGCCCAACGGTGCTGCGCACAAAGCCCCCTGGAAGGCGGAAGGGAAAGACAAACGGACAGACGGACGGGCGGGCATGACCCGAGCGCGGCACCCACAGGCAGAGCACCCAAGGAAGGCCGGGCCGGGCCCGCCCGCTCGGCAGCTGCCAAGCGCCGCTGCCTCCTGAGGCCGGCTGGGAGCCACCTCCTCGCCCCGCTTATCAGGCGACGTCACAGCCCAGCCAATGCGGCCTCTGTTTACCTGGGGTGGGGCTTCGTGGCATATTCATGAGGGAGGCCGCGCGGCCGGCGGCTGCCGCAGCGGCTCCGGGCGGGAGGCGGAGCGAGGCCGCCCCGCCGCAGGAAGCCGGGCGGCCGCGGTGCGTATTTATGCTGAGCCCTGCGGGGAGCAGCTCGGCTGAGCGCGGGGCGGAAGCGCCCGGCACTGCTCCCTCCCGCCCGCCGGGTTGCAGGCGACGAGGATGAGCCAGAGAGACACCCTAGTGCACCTCTTTGCCGGCGGGTAGGTGAAGCCGTGAATGGCACCGTGCTAGCGCCAGCCTTTTTGCGGGGGCTGCTGGGGGGGCCACGGGCCACCCACCCACCCGCTCCTGCCTTCGCCGCCGCCCCCGTGAAGGGGGATGTGTAGTGGGTGCCGCCCTGAGGCTCCCCCCGCCCCTATTGCTGTCACCCCGGAAACGACTCCTGCTGGGTTCTCCCCTTCTCCCTGGGGGTCGTGCCCGCCGCGGCCTGGCCTGGGAAGCGGCTCGGCCGCGGCCTAGAGCGGCTGCCCGGCGGCGTCGCGAGGGCGCTGGCGGTGCGGGAGGGCCGCGGGGGTCTCCCCGGAGCGCTGCGAGGCGCTGCCGCCGCTCTGAGGGGCGGGGGGAAGCGAGCGGGGCTCTTGGTGGGGGGCTGCAGGCCGCGCCGAGGCGCTGCTGTGCGCCGCTTCCCGCCCCGCGCCCGGAGGCTCTTCCGGGCCTGCCCCGCGCCGGTTGCGCGCGTTTGGGCCCAGCTCTGCCCGAGCGGGCGGCCCTGGCCCTCGCTGGGAGCCGGGGCGCGCCGCCGTGTCTGCCGGGCCTGGCCTCGGGCGTTGCGTGTTGTCACGGACGGTGTGCGAGCGGTACGCGGGCCCGCGGGGGTGAAGGCGCACATTAGAAGCGGCCCATCCCCTCTGGTCTCCCTTCCCGGGGTTTGTCCCTTAGCTGGCGTGGGGGAACACGCAGAGTGCTCTGTGCGTGGGCTCCACCCCCCATCGCAGAGGCTGCTCCAACGGGTCTGTCTGCTCAGCAGTCTAGAAACGGCTGGTAACGGTGGAGCCAAAGGGCTGCCGCGTTACTGGAGTGTATTTCAGTGCTCTGGTCTGTACTGATTGTAGGTGTGGGGCCTGACACGGGTGTGCGTCTTCCACCCATGAAGCCAGAAGCAATCAGAGGAAAGAATGTAGCTACGAGATGTGGCCCTTGTAGCCTTGGTTAGGTTTGAGGTAACTCTTGCACCCTCAGAGGCTAACACAGATGTTAGCCTGTCATCATCTTTTTAAGCTTTATAACGTTCAGTTTGCAGCTACACAGCCTTGGGTCCCTCCGGGGATTAAGTGGGAGAGCACCTAGCTTGAAAGAGAAAGCTGAAGATCCTGTTTGGTGTAACAATAAAAGTGTGTTTGGGTAGTGAACATGGCTGTGCACAAGTGGGAGAAGTGACAGACTGAGAACAGACTTTGCATCCTAGGAAGAAGCTTAAAGCTTGAGTTTCAGTTTGTACTCCGTGACTCTGGACTGGGGTCTCTGAAGTGGAAGATGAATGTAGTGCTTGCTCAGAGCAGGCCTGGGTGAGTTGGATACTCAAAAGCATGTTCTCTGCTTCTGACACATTTTGTGGGTTTTCACTGTTGCACAAGCACCAAATCAGGTGTGTGAGTGCTTTTTCACTGCCCTGATTTCTGACACACTATGAGGAGAGGGATTTTGCAGCAGGAGGCCCAAGGTGTGGTAGTGCATGCTTATTTTTTTCTTTGGAATTCACATCCTTGTAAACATTCCGAAAAGCAGGAGTGCTGCCTGATTGTCACACTCGTAACTTAATAGTCCTTCAGAGGGGAGATTGCTGGGCAGAACTGTGTGTAATGATAGAGGCAGGTTAACAAATGTGGAATGTAAGACTGGATGACGATTGCTCAGCTCAACTGGTTCGTTCCTATTTTTTGCAGAGAAGTCTGGTCTACAGTTAGCTGCGGGCCAGCTGGGTCAAGGGTTATGCTGCGAGGAAAAGGCTGAATGTTGTTTCCTCCTGTGCCAGCCACATGCTGCGGGTAACCTTAGTGTTCAGCAAAGCTAACGGAGTGTATTTGGTCACATTTAGTAGGAAAGTTATTAAGGGTCATCTCATGACTTTTTGTGGGCTACAGATCACCTGAGTGATCTTTAGTCTTCAGTGGAACTTGAGAAGGAAGGAAGCTTTGTTTTCCTTCAGGTTTCACTGGAAACTCTATGGCAACAATATGATTCTTTCGATCTGCAGTCCGCTTTTTTTTTTGCCATGTCTAAGTTCAGTCTTCAGTTCTGTGTTTCTGTAATGACACTAAGTGATGATGTTGCTGTTTTAGCAATACAGGTGGAGCCACCCTGGATTTTTGCTGTAGCTGCCCAGCTTGTTTCTTGACCCCTTCAAGAACAACTGTAAAGCTGCAATACTCCTGGTCCATTACAAGTTTTATGTTGGAGTTATTTCATATTTCTACTAATTTTTTCCCCTTCATTCCTTTTTCCCTATCTCTGTGTCCTTAACCCTTTCCAACAGAGCTGATATAGCAGTGCTGGCCTCTGGAGCAGTGATGGTGAGAGAATTACTCAGCAATTACTAATGGCTTCATTTTTCTAAAATAATTTTTACTCTAGTAGTTTCGATTTTAAGAATCCTGTCTCTGCTTTGTAACTATGTGTTAATTGCAAATACAACCAATATTTTGTGATAGAAATATTAACTCTACACCTAAAAAGAAATGAAGCCATTCTAAAATGAGCACTAAATGAATGTAGTTTCTAGCACCATGATTGAAGTGGTGCACTTTTTTCTAGGCTAAACTCTTGATTGTTTTATTTACTTATTTATTTTGAGGTACTTGTTTTTATTGCTCAGACCTCTTCTATTTCAGGAACCAAACTGTGGGGTTTATTTTTTCTTGCATGCTTTCTGTTTTTCCATCTCCTGATCAAATGGGAACTGTTGTCACTGTAGACACTACGTTGGTAGTATAAACTCAGGTGCTTTCATTCCAAACCAAGAAGAATAATTACTTGAACATTCTGCATCCTGGAATTACGAAGTCTTGTTATTGAAATGTAGGCTTTAGATGAACATTTTCATGCAAGTATGTAAGTAACACACTTTTCTAGTTACCAGACTACTTAACAACAACAAAAAAGTAGTAGAAAGACCTTAGTGTTTTGTTTTACAGGAAAGATTAATACACTTTGGGCACACCTGCTTCAATCGTAATTGGTAGATTGAAAATTCAGGTGTTGGCTAAAAAACCCATCAAAACCAGTGTCCAGATTTTCATGATTTAGTCATTTCCAGAAAGTTTATGACAGTAATTCTACACTTCAGGCTTCTTCATCAGGGTGTGGGATTTTGCCTGAGCTTTGCTTCCTCTGCATGAGGAGGGACCATTTTGGGTTAGGAGATGGACAGCTGCTTTTCTGAGTTCAGGCTTGGACAGTCTAAGATTTGCTTCTTAATTCTTTCTGTGTTCTTGGAGTTTCTTGCAGAGAGTTGGCTGTTTGAGTTAACATGTGAGGGAGTATAGGGAGGAGCGTGTTTATTTTTTCCTGATAATAGAACTTTCTCCAAGTTGATCTGTAATTTAAATCACTTTGATAGAGGTTCTTGGCAAATCCCTGCAGTCACTGAAATGGTTCAGACTCAGAAAATATTTTTAAGATGAAAGTTTGGATTCTTCAGAAAGATCAGACACTGTTGAAATATGTGAAGTAAAGGTGAGAGATGCTTGGGGTTTTGATTTAAGATATTAGTTAATAATGTATCAGGAAGTGTGATGATAGAGACTTTTTTTACTCCTGTCCAGAAAATAGCCTCTTGAGCCATAACATAGTTGTCATAGTTGGACTCCTCTCTACCCTAAAACACATTCCTGGCATAACACTTAAATGTCTTTCAGGAGGAGTTCTTCCTGTTGCAACACCCAGGAGAAGGTTAGGACCTTCCTGTCCAAACTGCAGGTTATTTTTGTGTTAAGATACTCTTCTGTGGGGAACAAGGGCAGCATTTGTTTAAAGCACCGAGTTGCTTGGGGTTTGCTCAGTGAGGTTACCAAATAGCAAGAAAATTGCTGTCAGTACTTAAAGCTGGTCTGTTTATCAAATTTCTTTCTAGATGACTGATGTTTTCAGCTGTTTCTACTTCATACAGATGTCATCAATATTCATTTACCCTGGTTCCTAATGGAAGCTACACTGTACATGTTGATGTTTGCTTTGGATAATGGAACCCAGTGATGCTTGCTCACCTGGTGGTGTTTTTTCTCTCTTCTCTAGTAGGTTTTTATGTCTGCATGGGGTGTTTTATTTTTTTGCTGTTAATTAGAAATAGCAAGTTTGAGTACTATTTTTAGTCTGAGGATGTGAGCTTAATTTATATTTCCTAAGTTTCATCAAAGTAACATAAGTGGTGAATAAGGGGGTTAAGAGTTGGTCTGTCAGTGTGCCTAGGCATGATATTCATGTTAGTGTTGGAAAGGTGTGTAACAGTAGAATTCAGCAGTTTAATAGTGAAACCTCGAATATTAATGTATATTAATAAGATTAATGAATACTTTATTGCTTTTTTCTGAAAGCGGCACTAGATAAAACGCTTAAATACTGTGGAAAGAGGGACACTGCAGAGTTAATATCCAAATGTTGAACTTTATCTGTTAGTGTGAAAGTTAGTCATGTGTGATAAGACACCTTCATAAAATTACTGATAAAATGTGGGACCTGAATTTGCAGTAAGTGGCGAAGGGATTAGGAGTTCTGTTTGCAAGTGGCTTGGGTTTTGTTTCTTTTGACAGAGTTTTGACCTCAGTCTTCTTGCTGTTTCTCTTGGCAAACTGTAATTGCATGGAACTCATTTTCATACAGGCAAGGAAAAGCAGCTGGTAAAATAAATGAATGAATGTAGACCTAAGATAACAGGGTCAAGGGTTATCTTTGAGACTAGTTACAAATACTGTGAAAGGTGAATCTTAGATTAGCACTGCAACCTTGTCTTTTATTTGTATAAAATACAGAATTATGAAGGAATAAAAATGTTTGCACTGACTATTTCAGTACTAGGTCACCTGACACTGGCATTGGGAATATTAATCTGCTTTGGAGCATTTATAGACAGCCCAGTGGCTGAAGCTGAGACCCTCATCCATGCTGGAGCTGTCTGCTTTTACTTGAAGTGGTGTAAGGTAACAGTAGGAGATACTCAGCTACTCTGGACAAAGGCAGTGATTCCTTAGCAAATACCCTCAACTTGGAGTAGTGGAAGGTTTTCTTGTGCAGCCATTTCTGGAAATAGAACCTGGGACTTGAATGCCAAACAGGATTAGGTCTCTGAAGCATGTGCCTATTTCTTTCCTTGCAGTCTCAGAAATAATACAGGTATATCTAGGGAATATGGTTATCAATACTGTATCTGTGTTCAATTGCCAGCAGAGTCGAAAGCCCAAATAATTCCAGATTTGTTTCTGTTAATCCAGCCAGGTGGTGGACTTATAAATGCACATTAGGAATCAAATTGAGTGTTTTGGGTTTGGTTTTTTATGGGTGCTTTCTGGAATAAGCTGCAGCCTGCTGGCAATTTATAGAACACTTTTGCTAAACTGGAGCTGATGACTGGCTGTTAGGGGCTTGGAAGAACTTGGAGCACCAAGAAGTAGCTGTCTCTTCCTCTGTGTTTCTGGTAGTCTGTTAAATAAGCAAGGCTGGAAATCTGTTTCTAAGTAAAACATACTGTCATTGATGCTGGTGACAGAACATCTGGCACGCTGCTTAGGAGCTGCTTATTTGTACTGGGTGCATAGTCATGGAATTGTCTGTCGTCTTTGTTTAACTACAAGCTATGTTTACTGACAGGGTCTCAAACAGATTTTTTTCAAGCCTTGCAGTGTTTATCTTAAAGTTCAAGTGGACTAGATAAATCAGTGCAGTTCGTGGTTTAGGCTTTCACTTAGTGCTTCAGTTGAAATGCAGTGGATCTTGTGACTACTGAGCAAGGTCTGGTTCCTCAACATTTAGGGACTTTTTCTTTCACTCTTTCCATTCCAGATGCTTTGGCTCTTAGATGGGGCTTTCTGAGGGCTGGGAGAGTGAGGGATTGCATTTGTCTAGAAGTAGAAATTGGGGATTTTGCCAAGATGTGTTTGAGCAGTACAAAACACGGCTTGAGTGGCAGAATGTGGTGCAGGTAAGTTTAATGCATGTGAAACCAGTGCTGGCTCCTGTTACATCAGCTGGTTATCACTGAGCACCACTGGCTGTAGGCATACTTAAAAAGAGCAAGCCTTGAGTAGCTGTGTCTGCTCTCTTCCCTAGTAATCAAGCAGTGCATTGCTGACCGAAGCATTTCTAACCGGCGCACAGCAATGGTGTTGCAGTCGGACATCCCTCATGGGGATGTGGGTGTGGTGAAGGGGAGCATGCAGGATACAAGCTCCAGGTCAGTGTTAATCTTAAACTGTGGAGAATTTTTCCAGTGCAATGCAACTGTGGAGCCAGTCACATTAACAGCTCCAAATTCCAGGCCCTGTTGAAGAATGCAGGCCCGGATTTTTCCTCCTTTCTTCCCCCTTCCATAGTATTTGTCTCATTAATATAAACCCTACCATGTGCTTTCTCTTGCTATTATTGATGCTTGAAAACAAGTCCTCATGTAACCTGTCCAAAATCAAATGCAGAAAGGTCTTAAAGGGGGTTGGCTTGAGGGGTACAGAAATAGAGGGGCTGCAAGGAAGGAAATCAGCTCTAAAGCCAACTTCCTACATGGCCTACAGAGGCCCCTTATGCATACAGCAGTGTCTATATGTCTGTTGAATTGCAGAAAGCACAGTAACTTGCAGTCTGCCTTGAAGATGCTCAAGCTCCATGTCAGGATGTTTTGTGGGCTGGCTTACCTGTGGGTCTTGTGCTATTCATGTTATGAACCTTAATGTCTAACAGGCTCCTACTGCTTCCCACACTGGTTAAAATAAGTATTACCACTGGTCTGCCTCTTCCTGCAACTCTTATTTTTAAAAGGCTATTTATAGTTTACTTTTCAGAGTAAGCAAGTAATTGCTCTTTCAGAGATGTTTTACATGTGCTACTCTAAAAGCTGTGTCAGTCTGTTACTGCATGTGTACAGCATGAACTGAAAGACCATCTTCTACCTGCTTTCTTTTTTTGGAGCCTGACAGAGAAACCTGATTTCTGCCTCAATTGAACTTGGAAGAGAGTAGACTTGAGTCTAATGTTGGAGTTAAGGGTGGGACAGGATGTCTTTAGGTTTAGGAAAACCTCTAGGTCATTAGGTTGAAATGGATATTGAAGAGAACATCTGACGGTATCCTACTTTGCAGCGGTTTGATATTGTCAGTTTGATTTGTACAGACATTAGTTCTTCAGGGTGCAGTGCTGTGATAACTATCGTTATTTTTCATCTTCTCTGCAGCAGGAGAGTCAGCAGACTAAAAGCCACCTTTCCTATGAAAGTTCATGGGGTATCTTGAATCCTAATTTGTACTGAATTTGCCTTGCTTTTTGGAAAACATGATTTAAAAAGTACTACTGAAACAAGTTTTACAGCTTTTTAAAGGTTTTGGGGGTGCTTGAGTCTCTTGTGTTACAACAAAATAGCTGATAACTATCTTGTCAGAATGACAGCTCTAGTTATTATGTCAGAGAAATGAATGCTGGGCCTCTTGAACTTGGGAAGAAGTGTGTGTGTGTGTATGTGTGTGTGTGTGTGTGTTAGTGGATTTCAGACCAAGTTGTTAGTAGCATTAATTAATACCCTAACTTAAATCTGGGTTTGCTCCGGGGGGTGTGTGTTGGGTTTTGTGAGTTTTTTTGGTTTTGTTTTTTAAATGATGTATATAGTCTTCTCGTCACAATTTTATGAAGAGTATTTGGCAAAGTTAAGAATCGTAATTTTGGAAGAGGTTCAAATAAAGCACTTTGTTCCTAATAATGTCCAGGAATTTGGGGTTGTCTTTGGAATCGGAATTTGTGGATTTGATAATTTTTCCCCAGAGGTTCTATGTGATCATAGTTAAGGAGGTAGGAGTGTAGCTATTAATAAATGGGTTATGAACAAGCACCAGAAAAATGCTTTGAGTAGAGCTCCTCAAAGACAACATGTTCTTGGCTGTGTTGTGCTCTAGCAGAACGGGAGTAACTCCCCAGCACGTCATGCAGGGCTTGCCTGGGCTTGCTCACAGCAGCGACTGGCAGACTGAAGCAAAACCTGCAAATCTTCACCTGCTTAGCCACCTAAAGCTCTTTTGTCTTCACAGGTTCTACTCTGCAGCCTCTAGTTTGTCTTGTTTTAATGGGCACAACTCGGGAAACGCTCAGAATCGTTGCTTTTGTGATGTAATGCCTAAAATACAAATGGAGTTTTGAAGATGTCTTCAGAAGTTTTTTGTTAGCAGCTTTTACATGTAGTGCTGTGTGCATAGTGCATGAATCTTTTCTACCTGTAAGGATTTGGGGCACCTTGTTTGTGGTCAGGAGTGCAGTAAACATTTTTTTTAAAAAGTTAAATTTTACCATACAAAGTTAAACATTTCAGTTATTGAGCTACCTTCCAGAACTGGTTTGAACAGCATGTACTGAAGAATCTGCACCTTCGCTACTTTGGGAAACTTTTCTTTTTTTTTTGTCTGTTTAAATTTTCATTCCAACTTTTGGGGTTAACAAATGGACTTAACAGTTCAGCTGCCTTCAAGGGCAAATAACTGCAGCATTGTCATGTGCATTCCGGTTGTTTCTTCACCTTCAGTTTGACTGAGTGTAACAGTAATTATATGTGAGAATATCCTTGTGTCCTTGCAGTTAGGAATGTGCTGAGCCTCTTTCTGGTTGCAGATGCGGAGGTACGGTTGGTGCAATTCTGACATGTCCACTGGAAGTTGTGAAGACGCGATTGCAGTCCTCTTCTGTGACTCTCTACATCTCTGAAGTCCATCTCAACACTGTGAATGGTGCTAGCGTCAATCGAGTCACCAGGGTCTCTCCTGGACCTCTCCATTGTTTGAAGTGAGTGTGCACGTGGGTTTCTCATTCCTTTTGGCAAGGGAGGTAGAGAATTTGTACGAAAGATTCAGACTCTGATGCCTGTGGTGATGCTACTATGAGGTGACTTTTCACAGTTTGTCTTTTAACTGTCACTGTTTAACATTCTGCTATTCCAAATGTCGTTGTGTCTGGGATTAGCCATGCTCTACATAGATTTCATTTTTTGCTTGCTGAAAACACATGTGAACTTCCAGTTTGATTTAGGAGCAGATCTGTGGTGAATTAGCTGCAGTTGGGAATCTCCTTCAGCTCTATAGATGGCTCTCACCTCTTTGTTCTGATAGTAAAGTCCAAACAAACCTGCCATTTATACAAAGGGTAGTTTGCTTTGAGTAATTGACTTGTCATTAACCTGCATTTCTTCTTCAAAGAGACATATACAGGAGAAATATTTGTGTGTATTGGCCAGTGTTTCTAAATCAATAAGCACAGAGTTCTGTTTTGCAACAGCTAGTGAAGGAGTTAATTTTTAACTTGAGATCTAGTTCTAAAGCAGTTGCTGGAACAGTTTGCAGTGATGGGATGCAGATAGTCCTTGTTTCTCCTCCCAGATTGGATTAACATCTAGATTGTTGGACAGCTTGATTTCACTAAAACTGAGTATTAATGGATATCTTCTTACTGTCCCAGCGTACCTTGGTGTGTAATAAGCTTCAACTCTTCCTAAAAACTATTTCTGCATTTCTATGGCATGTCAAATAATACAGGAATTTCATTATATTCTGATTCTTGGCAATGACTTTTTTTTTTCCTGTGGGCAGCACTGTGTTGTCAGTTGTTAAAAAACTTTTACAGAGCAAAGCTTATAATAACATCGTTATGTTGGTCAGTGCATTACTTAATTTTGATCTGAATGTAAAAATATTGTCTCTTTTCTGTTGTAGGATGATCTTGCAAAAGGAAGGCCCTCGTTCTCTGTTTAGAGGGCTGGGTCCTAATTTAGTAGGTGTTGCTCCTTCCAGGTAAGTACAAATGTGTACAGTTGAAATTTTATTAAAACTAAGTTGCTGTACATAATTTAAGGTTTATTTTAAGTGAGTTTTGCATCTGCAGTTGTAAATGCTTAATATCAAATAACCTTCGGTTCCTGGGGTCACTTCACTGTCTACTCTGCAGCTCCAGGTCCACATCCCTGCACCAGCTGTCTCAGCATGTACTCTATATATACTATAACAATATTTACTATTGTCTACTATCCCTTTCACAAACTCTTGTCAAGCTAAGAAGGAAAATGCTTAAGGTGTTGCTCTTCTTAATAAGATGCTTATACCTTTAAAAATACAAAGATAAGTTTAGTTTTCAGTTAATCTGTCATCTTGAGGAAGCAATTGTGACTGTAGTCCCAAAACATGGAGTCTTGCAGAGGTCTGGTGAAGCACAGGCTGCTGTCCTCCTGCACTTGGGAGCCTGCTCTAAAACTTCCAAGAGGCCCCTACCGGGTAAGATGACACCCTGAACAGCTGTGCCAGAGAAAGCAGATCCAGCAGTGGGCTACACTCCAGAGGGTACTGGGGCAGTGGCAGAGTGTGGTGGATGAGGACGTCAGTCTGATCTAATTGGCAGTGCTCTGGCTGCTTTCAGTTGCTCTGCATCAGCACATATGCTCCAGCTACTCGCTGGTGCTGGCAGCCAGAGCAAGGTTTGAATTGATCCTTCTGTACAAGGCTTAGTCTAAATTCAGCCCCAAAATAGGGGAATACCTAAAGAAGAGTATGGAAACAAAGCTCTGTACAACTAATAGAGTTACTTAATCCTGTATGAAGCTGTAGTCATTTTCTGTCCCATTTGTATTCCTTCCTGTTCTGTTTAAGAGAAGAATCTTTATGCAGAGCAAATATATTCCACAAAGGTTTTATTCTTCTCTTGATTTAGTGCCCTACTTTCACTTATCTTTTGGTCTGAAGATAAGATGCTTCTGTCTCCTGCACACATAGTTGGAGACTATCTTAACTTTTCTGCTTTAAGCTCTTAGGATGTTTCTGGATTCTAGACTTTGCATTCAGCGGTGATCTGTCTTCTATTTAGATCTGCCAGATGAGGTGGTGTTCTGTTAGATCCCCTGCATGAATAGGAGAAAAACGTTAACAAAGGAAAAACATCCAGGAGTAGAAGTACTCTTAGCATGTTTTCAAAAGGAACTGGGAATACCTGAGGTATTTTCTGATCACTAAATTGGCATTGCTCCTTGGAGAAGCTGAAGTAATTCCGGTAGCTTTCTTTGTTCTTGATGCTTGTGGGATATCAGGCGCTTCTTAATCTGGAGTGCTAGTACTTCTGTTTGATAGTCCAGTCTGCTCTGAATGTTCAGTGCTGATACTACTTGTTTTTAAACAGCAATTTTTATACAACAATGGATTCCATTTTCTAAGTGATTATCCTCAATGAAAAAAAATTCTCAGTTGAAAAAAAACCTGTTTCTTTTCAGTAAGTTTCATGTTAGATCTTCCGATTCCTTTCTTTCCCCCAGGTGGAATACTCAGTTTATTTCCCCCCCTCCCGCACTAAAAATGTCAACTTGATATAATGTGTGAGGTTTCAAATAAGCACATCCTCCTTCTCTTCTAGCAGACTCGGTCTTCACCCAGTACTTTGTTTCAATTAAGCATTAGCTAAGTGGATTTAACAGCAGCCCTTTGTTTAAATAAGCTGTAGAGAAGCATGTTTCATAACACATCCACTACAGTTAACTGAGTTCAGGTTCCATTTTACAAATTACACCCACGAAGCAAGCACTTAATCATTTTTATAATAAAGAAAAACATGTTTGCACAGCTAATGAGGTTAATGTTCTGTACTTGGAAACTTGCATGTTCATTTTTTCTCTGGTGGGGAGTGGGGTTGTCTGTAAACCGAACAGATTTACAACCTTAAATGTTAGTTTTAGTTGTGCTTAAAGTAAGATTTTTTTTTGGCTTTAGTGAGTGAAAAGCATTTTTCATATCTTGCATTGGCATGCTGCCTTTTATGCCTAGGTCTGTATTGATACCAGCTCAGACCTGAATATAGTACAAATTTACAAATGTTTTTGTACTGTATTCCGAGGGGAAAAAAGTCTATTTTAAATACAGAACTCAAGAAACAAAATGCAGATATCTGCTTCAGAGCTGTTATAGCATTTAGATTATAAACATTTATAACTGCAAGTTCTAAAGTATAACCACACACTGTCAATATTTACATCTTAAATGCTAGAATAACATTATAAATATTGTGTGCTTTTTGTTTTTAGAAAATCCCCAAGCTTGCTAGTTCCCTTGAAATTTTAATGGATATAATTATGTTCACTAGAGCAAATTTGTTCTGTTATTATAGAAATACAAAATGTTGTATGGTCATCAGTGGTTTGCTTCCCTGGCTGAACTTCCTAGTGTCACAAAAATCACTGCCATATTTCTAATTATCTGTCCTTTCCCTCACTAATTATTAATGGTGTGAAAAATAAGTTGTAAAATACTGTTTTGATTTTGAATTTTTGCTTTCTAGAGTAGTCCCACAACTTTGCAAGAATTATTCCTCGAGTAGCTTTTTTGCGGAAGGAAGTAAGATTTGAACCAAGATTGTGTTGAGTTAGTGAAGTTAATGGCACCAAAGGGTTTCAACATGTAAAATGTAACAACTTGAATTTTATTCTAATTTTAGAGCCATATATTTTGCTGCTTACTCAAACTGCAAGGAAAAGTTGAACAGTATTTTCAACCCAGATTCTACCCAGGTACACATGATTTCAGCTGGTGTGGCAGGTAAGGATCTGTAACTTTTTAGCTTCTTTCTAGGGTAACATCCACAAATGGGAGGTAGCGATAAATGTGTAAAAACCCGAACAACCAGAAAATGTTCACTGCTTGAATGATCCCTTTTTGTAGTGGTTACCTTCTTTGGCCTCTCATTAAACAAGCTTGTCTGGAGAATATGTGCATGAGACTTCACACTTAGTGTTAATGAAGGTCTTTTAACTGTGTGTGTGAACAGTCATTTCTAGGAAAACTTGCATGCCAGCTTTTTCAATTCTAAATTTGTGCCATGTCGAGTGAAAACTTTCAAAACAATGCCTTTTTGCTCTGCAAGCTATAATCATTGTTTGCACTGAACTCTGGTTTAATGCTGCTTAATCTGTTTTTTTACTATCACTTTGTTACAGCTGTGTGTATCTGACTTATTTCTGTCTTTCTGAAATACACCTGCAGATGTTTGCATAAACTTATTTATAATGCTCTCCCTCCTTTGTTCAAATACCAGTCTGTGTGAAGTTTGCCCTGCCACTAAAGGGACACAGGAGAGCAGATTGCTGTAGTTTTCCTATATTTTCATCTCTGGAAATTTGTTTTCTGTCTGCCATGTAACTTTGTTCTATTTTATCAGCTAACAATATTTTTTGGGTTTCTGTATGTTCTGTGTCTTGGGACTATTAACAGGGAGGGAGTTAAAGGCAACTGAGCTGAGTTATGGTCATGGGGTTGGGCTGGGGAAATCAAAACTTGGGGCTGGCAACCTTTACGTCTTGTTGCCTGTGTCTTTCAAGTGAAAGCAAATTTTCAATTTTTTTTTCCATCTAGGCCAATAGACACTTCACAGATTAATTCTGACAGTTTTGGGGTAGCCTGTTAAGGTTTCTCATTCCCATCAAACTGTAACTAGTGTATCTAATGTGAATACTAGCGATCTGGAGTGGGCTGCTAAAGGTGATGTCAGAAAAATGAATTGGATTTGTTTTCCATTTAATACTTGCTAATAATCTGATAGAAAGAAATTGTTAAACAGCATAGAAAATTGAAGTGACATTAGCTTTTTACTTCACACACTAGTGTTCAGCGCTAGTACGTGAGAAACACGATGGCAGTTAATCATCTGGGAGGTGCAAGGAGATCCATTTTGTTTTAAAGGGGCAAAATGAGGTACTCGGATCACAATTTTTTTATCACCTGGTAATGTGTTTTGTAGGTGCACAGCATGGGGAGTGGGATGGAAGGGGATTTCATGAAAAGTTCAGCCTAATCAGTTAATTGCTTCAAGAAAAATGAATTCTCTTCAGCTCTTAATTGAGGGGAAAAACACACCTTTAAGTTCAGGCAGGGGAAGTATGGGGAACAAAAACAAGTCCGTCCTTCAGTTGAAGACAACTTGTGTCGCTTGTGCAGAGCTCAGACAAACAAAGGATCAGAATGTCCCTTACCTTTGGCAGTTGCTGCCCTGGGTCTGTAAGTGAAAAGAATACCTATGGAGATGTGCTGTAGTGACTCTTCCCAAGAGCCTGCAGACAGACTGTAGCTTGTTTTCTGTATCTACCAATTGACTTGCATCCTTTCCAGAAGGTTCCTATTATGCATTTATACTTACCACTGCAGGTGACTGAGGTAAATGTATTTGAGCTTTAATTGCCTTTTTTTATACACTTGTATATGTTTCAACACTGAACAATTTTAGTGGCTGTTCTGTCTCATACGTCCCTAGTTCTGCAGTTGTAGTTCTAAACCACATAGGCAGTGAAGCTGAATGCCCAGTGCAAGTTCATCCTACAGGTGATTTCTTTCTCTTGACCTGTTTTGGCACTGATGTTCTCTGGAAGACCTTTAAAAGAAGGTTCATTGGCCAACAATTTCTCAATATTCAGTACTGGTGGTATTCCGATTTCTACTAAAAGGACTGTAGTTAAAATTAACAGTACTTTCTTGGGAATGTGCTAACCTTGTTTTTGTAATTCTAATATTTCAGAAAGTGCACTTAAACCAGCTATTAACAGTTTTACCTGCAAGGTTTGTATTGCCTAATGATGCAAATCAAGTTAAGGAAATGGCAAAATAACAGGCACAAGTTGAAGTATGAGCTCTTAGTTGGTTGTCAAACAGGTTAACACAGAAGTTCACTGTAAAAATTGCTTTGTAATTTAAGATTTGAAAGATCACAAGGTGGATAAACACTTTCTTTTGCAGCTGCCACTGGTTTCAGTAAGGAATTGAGTAACTCAGTCTTAAGTAAGGTTTTTTGGATATGACCTTCCTGTTACATAAAGGTTTCTAATACCTATTGAGCATGAGGTGATGTTTGCTTTTACAAAACTTCCATAGGTTGCAGAACACAACAGTGATGCAAAAATATAATAAAAAAAATATGTAATTTACTGTTTTATGCAAGTATTATAAGTGGTGAACTTTGGTCAACTTTAAATACTGTTTTCTTGTATCATGTGTTAATATATAAGTATCTCAGGCTAGACTGATGTCATTGTTAAATAAGGATTATTTTATGCCCATGGCATGTTGGGAAGTGAAAAGCCTGAAGCATGGTATTTAAAGGCATTTTTTGTTTGGTTTTAGGCCTGATTCTTCCTTCTCAAGATAAAACATGTTTTTTGGTTAAGATTCTTTTAGTAAGTTAATTTTATCCAAAGGAGGATGAATTATGCTACATATTAGTAACTGATGCCTTATGTAATTAGAAATGACTGTTTTTCTCTTGCTGTGTGTTAGCTTCCAGCACGTAATTTCACATCAGCCTCATATCTAAGATAGCTCTGTAGTGACACAAAGTACTCAGCAATCTTTTTTGCGTACTACTTGGCATATCACATGGTTCTCTTTTTGCCAGCGTGGACTGACTACATCTGAAGCATGCTACAAGAATGAGAGCGTTTGCTTGTGTGAAGATAGTTCATCTCTGTACTTTTCAAAGCCAGGCTAAATTCTCAGGTTCACTGTAAACTCTGCCTTCTCATTGTGCCTACTCAGCCTCTTTTGTGACAGAGAATGAAAACTGTAGAGAACTGAATGAGATACTTGATTCCTGTTTGGCTTTCTGATTTGCCTTTTTAATGATTCGTAGCCTCATTCAGACAACATGGTTGCAAATCTGCTGCAAAAGTACTTTGCCTTATGTGCTATTGCTGTTCTTTCTAGAACTCTACTGGCAAACCAGCCAAAATGTAGATTTTTATCTATTTTTTTATTTTATAAATTGGGACCACTTTATTACTTGGAGATACTGTACTTTTGTAACTTTTTAGTAGGATGTGCGCAGTTAATACCAAATAAAATGCCTATTTAGCTCATTGGTATTAGAAACTGGTATTAGAAAGTTTGATTTCATAAGGCATCTGTCTTGCTTCTTTTCAGTCGTAAGACAAGGCTAGATTTTTTTGAATGATATTTGGGAGGGAGTGGGGAAGGATGAAAGTTCACTTGTAAATTTGATACATAGGTAAGTATTTGGAGATACAAAATTGAACTGCTGCAAATGAGCAGAACTTTCAGTACTCAGTGCATTTTACACAACTATTTTAATATCTGTGGCCTGTTCTGATGATTTTCTTTTTTTTTCCTAAACTTTTACCTGAAAACAGTTAGATCTCACAATAACTAATTCACAAATCCTTCCAATGGGATTCGATTTGTACACATGTGTCTGATGAGGTCACTGCTTGTTGTTATGATACAGAAAAGCCTGTGTCTATTTTAGGCATTTACTGTACATTTCTCCCGTGAAAAGAGTGAGATCGTGTCATCTCATGCTCCCCATCCGCAGGTCACTTCCTGCAGAAATATGGACTAACTTAAACCTCGTGAGTACTGAACTGAGCGTCTCTTGCAGCCTCTAGTGTAAGAACCACACATTGGGTTTGTAATATCTATTAAATAAACAAAATAAGGGGAATTCACTTTCAGTATCTTGAACTCAGATGATGTGCATAGTACAAAGACATCACTTCTTAACTCTTATCAGAGTTTGGGGATTTTTTTCTGTGCAGTTCAGGGAAAGGTGGAAAATAACTTTTGCTGGTAGCTGCTACTTTACTTAGCTCTGGCTAATTGAAAGTCCCTACTGGGTTAAACCAGGCCTTTTGGTTTTTTTTTTTCGAGTATCTTAGAGCTGCCTTTAAAATGCTGCAGCTGATATTCTGTGTTGTCACATTATTTCAAAGACCTCTTTCCTTTTTCTTTTTTAATATGTATGTACTTTCCTTTCTGTCTCTTCCTGTTTTCTCTTTCAGTTTGTTTTTATTTTACTCCTTTAGATTTTTAATTCAGCATTCCATATTCACATGTGTCTGTATCAATTATATTGGCTTATAGATTAAAAAAATCAGACCCAAACCCTAACATTTGAAATATGATGCATAATAGGAATACCTGGGATCTTACCTGTCGATAGCTGGTCTAGCTTAAAAAGTAGATCTGAGAATTCTTTCTATCGGAAACTGGGGTACCCTTCTTAGAAGAAAAATCAGAGGAGACTACAGGAGTTTCTACTACTAATTGATTTACCTTTCTAATGAAGCTGGAATCTTTCTTGAGGTTATCACATGTTGATAAGCATTGTAAAGGTCACTGAGACTGCTAAAAATGGAAAAAGGAAATCACAAGAGTCTCATAGTAGTTGCTGAAAGCCCCCCTCCTTTTTTTTTAACATGTATTGTTGCTACAGATTTTCTGTATTTAAAAAATAAAAGCTTATCTTACCAAAGATCCCAAATGGTATGTTTCAGGTTTTGGAGTGCTTGCCTCGGTCTCGGCATCACTCTTATTTTAACTTTCCTCTTCCACTAACTCTATTTGCTGCATTACCTGTAAGAATCAAGCTGTAGGCATTTCATTTGGAAACCTGAATTAGTGAAGGCTTTTTGATTTGAAACTTTTGGTTCAAACTGCCAGGTAATTTAGGCTTAGAGACAGCCCTACAGGAAAAAAAATTGGCAATGTTGCTAAACGTCTGATCTTCTGTTAGGGGTTAAATAATGTTTAGAACGGCCCAGGAAGTGTGAGTTCAGATGGAATAGGCTGAGTCCTGGGCCAGCCACCCTTTGCTGGCCACTTCCAATGTACTTCTCCCAGTATCAGGCTGCTGCTGTGGGTGAAGAGTCACTCCCACCACTCAGACACTGCCTCTGACCTCACCTAGATGATTCCTGTTCCAGATTTAGGATCTGCAGAGACTATTTTTTTGGGGGGTGGGGTGCTGGAAGAGGAAAGGGCTGAGCACACAATGCTGTCTAGCAGTAACAAAATTCCAAAGTGTGCTGCTTAATTACAAGCAAACAAGACCAAAAAAATCTTTTGCATTCCTAGTTAAGAACTGGGAAAGACGTGAGACTTAATTTTGTGTTTTACAGAGAAATCTTTCCTGGAAAATGTGTTAGTAGGGGAAGTTAGTACCTTTCACTGTGCTATAGATACAAAAGATTCCGATTTGAAGGAAAATAAAATCAAAGCTTTCTTAAGAATAAAGAATTAAAATGTATAAAGAAATAAAATGCCAGAGCAGTGTTCCTTTCAGCTCTGTTCAATGCAGGGTCAAGAGTTGGAATCAGCGTTTCTAAGGTATTAAGTGACAGGTCAGAAGGGCTCTGGCTGGCTGAACTACAGAACCCTTTTGCAAACACCTCGTGACTTGTTATGGCAGAGTAGTTCCCTGATTGCTTTGAGTTTTTATGTAATTGCTTACCTATGTGAAATAAAGATAGAAAACACTTCTGGCTTGTTAGGATTTCGCTCCATCATATGAATGGCTGTTGATATACCTAGGCAGAAAAAAATGAGTAATGCATCAAAAAAAGCTAACCCCAGATCTTTACTATATACTGGAGGAAGTTAGTTAAGAGGCTTGACTCAGTTTAAAAGTCTACTTAATCAAAAAATTAATAGTCTCTCATGTGAGATTCCGTCATTTGGCACAGGAATACAGCTGAATCTTAGTAGCTGATAAACCTTGTAGGTTCTCTTTAGAATTGTAACTGAATATTGTAATTACCTTTAAGATTTGGGGGTTGGGGTAGGAGAACCCTGAAAACAGTTAAGATCCCCTGGCATTTCTCTTGAGTTTTGCAGTCAAATTGTGTGCAATGTAACTCTGGATTGTGACTGAACAGAAGTAATGTGTGTGCCAGCAGTTCTGCTAAATACGTAGATGTAAGCTATTAATGATCTCCATAAACAAGCTTATCAATAACTGTTGTATAATTATTGTGCCCCAGATCTGCACTGAACAAGGTAACTCTCTGTTGCTTTCCCACCACCCTAGTCCATTCCCTTGCAGGAGGGCAGCATGTCTTTGTAGTGATCTACAAGTGATGTGTGTCACTTAGAAAGCAAGTGTCTAAATTGATCATCTCTTGCCTGGCCATGTTCCAGCTCTTCCTTTTTCCTCTTTTCTCCTGCAGACATGACACCTCATTAATGGTGCATGTGTGGTATTACAACTCTAGATGGTCTTTTATTTTACTTTTTGTTTCAGAGCTGCCTTTCACTGCTCTTCTTTCTCTCCACGGTTGTGCAGAAGTAAGAGGATTCTTACTTCTTTTCGTTTTTTTTTTTTTAATTATTATTTTGTTTCCTTTTCTCTTTTTCTTCCTTTCTTTTTCTTTAGTGGACTGAAAATCAAAGCTTTAACCCTTAGTCCTTATGCAAGCCTGAATAGTTTCTGTCTGTCTGGATAGTTAGAAGTCATACTATTTATTGTAACAATTTAAACACTCATATGCTTGTAAAAGTATTCCTAGGCTGACCAACAATCTCTGCTTTGAATGCTAAATAAAACATGAGCACTCAACTGCTCTTTATAATTCAGTATTAAAAGGTCTCTTAACTTACAATAATACCTGCCTTTTAACTGCACCAAAAGTAGTTTTTACTCAGTCTGCATGCTTTTAAACTCAGATTGTATTTCAGGTAGCAAGTTAAATGTTTGATCCCATCTCAAATTGCTCTGGCTGTACTTGCAGTGCATTCCTATTGACACCTTGGCCAGATGGGCTGATGCTACCCTAGCTAGCTTTGCTGTTCTGTGCTATCAAACCAGGGCTGGTATGGTCAGAGAGGCAGAGAAATGAACACATTGGGCTTATTTTATATGGGGCGTCTCTTGCTAAGAATCAAACTTGCTCAATGTTTATGTAAATTTAAAACAATAAGCTAAATATTCATTGGCTGTATGGATTAATAAAATATCAGTAAAGGGCTACAATGGGTACTTTGTAAAAGTCGGTATAGTCTGAGTTTTTGCATCCACTGTCCCTTACTGTGTGCATTTCAAACTTAGGTGCAGTTGCTCCTGTGGTACTATCACATCTAACTTTTCTTTTTGAATATTTTAGGTTTCACTGCGATCACAACAACTAATCCCATTTGGCTAGTGAAGACACGATTGCAGCTCGATGCAAGGTACTGGGATAAGCCTTTGCTTTAATGGTGTGACTCTGTTCTGCGTCCCAGGAGGGAATAATTCCTTAACTATCCAGTGTTTTGAATTAGAAAGTTGATGCTGATCTATCTAGAAGTTAACTTTGTCACTTTTCTCTACTTGAATCTTTGAATTAGTCACAGAATTTTGATGCTATGTGTGATGGTATCTTGTGCTTCTGCTTGCTTTTTTTTACTGATTAATCAGTTATTGCTTAAATTCTAAGGCTTTAAGGAAATTGGGGAAAAGTATGGATTTCCTGTTCATGTTACTTCTGTACATTGTACCGAGCACACTGTTCATGTGGGAGACGTGAAGAAAGACCTTCTATCTTTGTGTAGGACACTGCAATTATGTTGGCTTGTCTAGCACCGGCTGCATTCTCAGCTCTTCTAATTCAGTTGTTATTTAGAGGCATGGAAACATTTGGCCTGTGGGATTATCCTATTCTGATCTTGTGTCTTCTCAAGTTCTTATCAAAAATCCCTCTGATGCCAGTAAGAGCTGGTGAAAGGCATATGTTTTGTTTCCAAAGTGAAACTGCTTTGGCCTTCAAGATGTTGTGCATCTTGTGCATCAGGAGAACAAACTTTTAGAGCAGTCAGTGCCAGTGCACCTGTCCAGGGACACCAGGGATATATGGGGACTGAGGTGTCCCTGGAGCTGCATCTGTAAGTTCAGCTGCCCTTCTCACCAGTTGTTACTTGACTATTTTCTCTTGCCTGTCAGCAAATCACTGCCACCTCCCCAGTTCTTTGCAGCATCTGCCAGTGAGCTTACTCGAGATCTGATTTGCAGCTATGTGTTCCCCCTTCTTATCTTAACTGTGCGTGCTCCCTTGTTTCACTGCTCTCTGACACTGCACGTTCAAACCATCGGGACTTAAACTTTGTGATCGAGTGGTGCCTCATACTGCTGACACAAACAGCTGTTGCCTCTGCCTGTCTCACACTGACAGTATCTGTGTGAGTCACGGTAACTTCCTGCAAGGTTCTTTGCTGTTGTATCATAGGCCTTGCTCACTCAGACCTCTGCTGGCAGAATCCGTATGCTTCAAGTGCCTGCGCTTGCTGCTGCAGCAAAGCGTGTTTTACACGGTGTTGTAATGGGTAGCATAGCTGCATACAGGGTGCGCAGTCTCTCGCTGCACAACTCAATGCAGTCAGCAAGCTAAAAATGGGAATAAGATTTTATTTACCAACTACTGCTTGATGCTGTCATGCCTAACTAGCATTTTCCTTGACACCAGCAGTGGCTTAGTCAAATCGAGTACTTGTACCCATGTTGTGTTGGTTGGTGGGCTCCCTCTGGGTGTGCTGGTTGTTTACCAGTAGCTGTGATGCTGTGGCACCTGCTGTTGGAACTCTCAGACACTGTAATTGCTATGCGATGGTGTTGTTGAGACAGTTTAGGGAAAATCCACTCATTCTGCAGAAGAAAAAGGTTATTTTTTTCCGGAGTTCATTTGGGAGTCTGTTTAAGCAATTCAGTCCTTTATTTGGTAAGACTTGGGGAGGTCTAGAGCTGTTCTACTGGTCTACCAGGATATGTTTTTCTGTAGTCACTGTATGAAGTTTGGCTTGAATTCAGTGTAATGCTTTACCTATGTTTAGTGCTGAAGGCCTTTGAGGCTTTCATTTCAAGTTCTTCTTTAGCAAGTAGGTTGGACTAGATGATCTCCAGAGGTTCCCTCCAGCCCCTACCATCCTGTGATTCTGTGTCGTCTTGGAGGAATCTGAATCAGAGCCCCTCAGCTGCAGTGAGACTTTTCCTAAGTCCGCTTGTCACTCAAGCAAAGCTATTTAATTCTTTTCTGGTCTCAGGTTGCACCACCTTGACATCTGTCTTGTTTTCTCCTTTCTAGGAATCGTGGAGAAAAGCGAATGAGTGCTTTTGAGTGTGTCCGGAAAGTTTATCGATCAGATGGTATTAAAGGTTTTTACCGAGGAATGTCAGCATCCTACGCAGGCATATCTGAGACTGTTATTCATTTTGTTATTTATGAGAGTATTAAGAGAAGACTACTGGAATATAAGACTTCTGCCATGGACAATGAGGATGAATCGGCAAAAGAAGCTTCGGACTTTGTTGGAATGATGATGGCTGCGGCCACATCCAAAACTTGTGCAACATCAATAGCATATCCCCACGGTAAGTGGGGCATGTACTGCTGAGAGTCTGAATCAGTCATCAAAGGGAGGCTTTTCAGTGGCATTTGTAGCAGGCTTGCTCAAGAACTATTTGTCGGAAGCTTTTCACATCGGATTGAGACAGTCAACATGAGTGTAGTATTCAGACATTGCCATATTTTTAAGTGGATATCTAGCATGGCCTGTTCTCGGGCAGTGTTTCTTTTTCCAAAGGATTTCCCAGGGTATGGCCCAAGTACTGAAAGAGAAGGTCTTTTAGCACTTGGAATTTCTCTGTATACTTGGCAGTTTCACATAATTTGCCAGCAAATTCTTGTCCCCTTCTAGGAAAACAGCATGTCTGTTTTGGTTCCACTTAACATATACACAAGCACTTTTCAGGAAAACTAGAGTTCTTCTGAGTGGGAGAACTTGGGGAGGGGGAAAGGTTGTACTTTAATGTAAAATCACTAACTGGTTTCTGGGAAAGAAAAGTAGTGAATATAACCACATGTGGTTTTCTTTTGTACAGAGGTTGTACGAACAAGACTAAGAGAAGAGGGAACAAAATACAGGTCTTTCTTCCAGACACTATCTTTGCTTGTGCGAGAAGAAGGGTATGGATCCCTCTACAGAGGTTTAACTACACATCTGGTCAGACAGATTCCAAACACGGCTATCATGATGTCGACCTATGAAGTGGTAGTCTACTTGCTGGATGGATAGCAGCGTGACAAGGCTTCCTAGAGGAAGGTGGAAGATGGAAAGACTGGAGTGGACCACTGAATGTCAATGCCAATGTGGTGGGCAAAGGGAATGTTCTATCAGGAACACGCAGCTATGGACAAAACAGAAGGTTGATTGTGGGCAACTACAGATAATTTTGCTGCCTTATTGTATGGTCTCTTGGCAATGTGACAGATGGGAGCTGCCCCTTAGAGAATGCCTTTGTACACCTCTTAATTGAAAATTGTTCCTTTCTTTTCATTTGTTAATCTGGACAAGGCCATTCAGTCATCTTCAGAGACCTGATGGGTGAAGGAGGGGTCATAAAATATGTTCTTGGGCAGCCTTACTTCTCTTAGTGATTGCTCTCAACTACATCCTTGCTATTGTGTTTTCTTGCACAGTAACATGTTGGAAGCATGGGGAGGCAGTACCTTCATGCCCTTCCATACCTGAAACTTCTATTCAGTTGCTCTGAAGAGTCATAAAGAGCCTGAGGTAGTAGTCAGTGTGTAGTGTTTTGTCTTGCTACCTCAAGATAAAATATGGTGAAGGGACCCAGGAGAGAGTTGCTACTTTTACGGCAAAGGGTGATACTTGGTTTGTTTTGTTTTTTTTAAAGTTTGAGCAGTGTTGTACATTAGTGAGAGGATCTGATTGTTGAACTCTTCAGGTGCTCAATCTGGTAATTTTGGTGTATGTGGAATTCTACTTCTGCTGCATCTTTTTTTTTTTTTTTTCCCCAGGAACTTTACTTCCTTAAGTAAGAGTGACCTGTAACATGTTCACCTATATCATGAATTTTCCTTGACAGCCTGACAGGTCACTCACACAGCTAAGGAAGAACTTGCAGAATGCTACTTCATGGCCTTTTTAAGGATTCTTAATGCAATGAGAAATCTCAAACTAGTCCAGACTGCCAATTGTGAAGATAGGATTCGCTCAGATAGTTCCATGCTACCTAAGAACAAGCTGTATTACCCTAAAACACCTGGAGAATCCTGACTGATTAGCAGTGTCTATATGGCAGTACAGGGGAAGAACACATATCACCATGGCTAAGGTGATCAGAAAGCAGAGAACAGTTGAAGTTACAATATATCTTTTCAGTGCAGACAGAACAATGGAGAAAATTGTAATTGAGGTTTTCTTGTAAGCATTCCCCTTGATAACTGCTGGATCACTTCTTCCAACTTGAGCCTGTGCACTGAGCTGTAGCTGAGAGGTATAATCCAAACCCAATACTCGGGCCTTGGTTTTGTGTTCTATAAGCCAACTGCAGAACAACACATCACATTTAGCAGGGAGCCTGAGTTAGTTTGTTCTGTCTTCATTTACAGGGTTTTCCAAAACCATATACCTGGAGTGTCAAAATCAGAAGTTAATGTCACAAGAACTTGTACAGCTTTCCAAACAGGTCTCTCCTCTCTACGCCTTGAGTACTTCTCAATCTGCATCTATAATCCTTATGAGGAAGGGGGTCATTATCAATCAGAGGCAATAGCTTTCTACATGTAAATGCTGCCACACTGCTGTGGACAGAACTTGTGCTGTCAGCTCTTCCAGTGTGGTACTGGAGTACACTTCAGCTGTGTGTTGTGTGCAATGGCTTTATTTTATGAATGACTCCTTATGCACTTTGTGGCCTTCTTAGGGCTTATGACTTCCTCTTACTGGTTATCTGTAATCAAACTGTGTCCAAACCATGCCCTTTGTTTTTAAACAAAGCATGTGCTTTGATTTCCTTGTAAGCTGTGCAGGATACAACATTTTATGCTATAGGTCCATAGCATCTCTGTTGCAGTAGTTCTGCAGGCTGTATGTAAAAGCTCAAAGCTTACAGAACAATCAGTCTGGGGTTTTCTCATTTGCTTTCCTTTATTTTGACTCTTGTCATGTCTTGTCATGTTTTCCAGAGTGTCAAAGTATATGAGTGTTTCATGTAATTCTCTGTACTACCTGCTCATTGTCATAGCCAAAACTTAACTTGGCAAAGAGGATATTCAGCTTTGGAGTTTGGGAATACAGGTAACACTGGGATTAGCCTGGGTTTCATGAGTTACTCTTCTCTGCTGGAAACATTCCCCTTGGCTACATGTTCATCTCCCATTAACCCACTGGGTACCATATGTGTATCTCTTCTGTTTGAGAACAGACCTCCTGGAGTTGAGAAGTAGAAAATGTTAACATGGACAATTGAACATGGGAGAGAGCAGTTAAAAGTAGACAATCGGGTTATTCTTCCACATTTTTAATGGGTGTTTAAGCAATGTTTTAAACTTCAGGGGTGATCCTTTGGGTTTATGTTTTGTTATGTAAAGCAAGCCAAAAGTTTCTTATGATTTTTTTATTTCTAAACTACCAGTGCATACTGAGTTACCTCTGAAATATTTCCCAAAGATCTTTAAATTATTTGTATAGTTTTCTTGATATTTATTATTAAAACAGCAAAGGGAATAAGAAGATGCTACATTCAGTAATACCTTTAACTACAGAACTGAAAGGAGCGCATTTTAACTTCCTTGTAACATAGATTATCATTTTGATTTCTATTTGAATGTAGGGTGTTTGTCACACTCATCTGTGCCAGAGGCAAAGGCCTTGGATGTCTGAAGAACTCTTTAATTTAGTTTCTTCGCGTTCACTTGCGTAGATGAAACTTCAGTGTTACTGCTGAGTCAAAATGAACAGCTTGCAGCCAGTTAGATTTGGGAACCAGCGTGAGACTGTAGCTGCCTGAACCAGTCAAAAGGTGGCACTGGAGCACGCGTTCATCAGGAGAAGGGCTCCTCTGCCAGGGCCTGGCTAGCTTGGGCTGTCACCGAGTGGCTGTGGCATGCTGGGGGACTGTGCCAAGGTGGCCCGAGTTTGGGAAGCCAAAAAAGAATGAGATGTCAGTAGATGCAGTCGTGTTTCTCAGCCCCTCCATTTACCTTTCTGTCCCTGTGGAGCTGTGTCAAGAGGGGTGAGTTGTGTGTGTGGCAGAGGACTGAGCCCAGCCTTTCAACTGACCCACAGAGCTTCTGCTTGTGTCCGAATGTCTCATCTGCTAGCCTGTGGACTTTCAAGTAGGTTTACACTAGGGATATCTGGAGGTTTTTTGTTAATTTAAGTGTAACTGAAACATCGACACGTCCCCTTGTTCACTGACGCTGCACCCGTCTGCTTCCCTGTTTCCATAATGCACTCCATGGATTTCCCTTCTGATGGAGTTTGTTCATGACAGCTTCTGCTGCTCTGTTTTTTGGTCTTACAATGACACTTGTAACATTCCTCAGACTGTAGCATTTTAGAAGAGAGCTTCCAGAGGCAAAAGAGTAGAGAGCCTTTCTGAATGTCACTTCCTGTTTAAACTGTTTAAATTTGGGGAAACAAGCTGAATACTGAAGTGTGCCTAGGTAAATATACTGCTTTTTTTTATCTTTCTGTCTGTTAAGATTCAGTTACATAAGTCTTCAGTTCTCTCTAAGAGTCTGCCTACCCTGCATATGTGAAGGTAGCGATGCCCTCGGAGTCATAGCTAAACACTCACAGATGACCATTTGAGAATCCTTCAGTGCTCATGTGAGGTTTGCTATTATTCTTGCATACGTGTAGTTGGCTGTAAACTGTGTGCATTTCCTCTGTATTTATATAATTACCTTTTTTGTTTGGATTGCTTTAAAGTTCAAAGCAAATTAAAATGATGTGGTTCTATTCAAATGTTGCCTTCTGTGTTAAACTGTACACTCTTTTTAAGCTTTTAATTTTTCTGTTATTGGTACATACCAGTGCCTGGACAGTTGTGATTAAAAATGAGCAATTTGTTAGGAAATGCCAGCAATTCTCCTGCCTTGTGCCATTTTTATAGTAGCTGAAAGTAAGGTATGTGTATTGTACCTGTAATATGTTACTTTTTGAGGAGTTCACGGGTGACTTAAACTAGTTGGATGTGTTCTTTCAGCTGGATTGGAACACTGTTACCTCTGCAGAACAAAGTGTTGCTGTCTCTCACCTGAGATTCAGTAACTAGGGATCAGAAAACTCACATCGATTTAAAATGCTGCGAGGACAAACCACTGTGGACAAATATAAAGGGCAGTAATTCCTGAAAACATTCAGAATTAATTGCATGTGCATTCACAACGAAGTCCTTGCATCTGAAACATTTAGATACTGTTTCTCTGAACGGTAGGTTGTTGGATCTGAACTCTGCCCTCAGCACTTCCTCAGAGATCACTCAGCAAATGTCTACGTAGGTTTTGGTGATAATGTCCTGCTTTTTTTTTCCTCTCAGCCTGTGTCCTGGAACTGAAACCTATGCAGTCTTTAAAATGGAAAAAGGCTTGATGTCACTGATATGATTCTTTCAGCTATCCAGAACTCTTTCAGAACTTTCATTAAAACAGCTCATCTGCAGTAAGTTTTTTCTTTGATTAGGTGCTAATGTGAACTGATCTGCCTTGCTCTGCTTCTGAGACTTTCTAGCTTCCAGGTCAGCCAAGCTGAGAGGCTATTAGTCTTCTGGAATCAGTACAGGCAACCAGTGTGCTTATTATCTCCGACACATCTGAAATTGTGCCTCTGACTGGCATCGCTGTAATTGCCTGTAATTGATCTTTAACTCTCCCAAGAAGCACACTGGCAGGGCAGAGCTCGGGTTAAATGTTGGGGGATGTTTTGATGTTCGTGCTCCTTTACAACCCCTTCTGGAGGGGTTGTATGAAGCTTTCCCTGGACAAAAAGCGTGGATATAAAATAAATACATTGGAAGTATAATTGAGCTGTGACTTGGCATTAATGCAGCAGTGTAGTCTGACATAGATGCAACCTAAAAGCATGTGAGGTTTAACAAGGATCTCTTTCACTAAAGAAAACCCTTGAATTTGATAATGCACTTAACACTAAAATAAGAAGGCACTTCTGAAGACAAATACTCATATGTGCTGTCACCAGCCAGTGTGCTTTGTGCTGACTCGGATCCTCATCATCTTCTCACACAGCTTCCGTCAAAGGCAGGAAATGGCAGGACAGGAATCCAGTCCTTGTGAGTAAATGGATGCAAGCAAAAGGGTGTATTGAACTGTAGAAGATGGGAGAAGAGGAGCTTCTGATTTTGTAGATGGAAGCTTTCAAGGGATGCTCTCAAGACTGTTTTTGCTAACGCAGTGATAGGGAGAGAATTGTGCAAAGTCAACTAGAAGCTTTCAAAGACAAATTCCAGATGGTGAAACTTGCATCTAATTGTGGGTAGATTTCTACTGTAGGGAGTGTTTCCTTCCTTAACTGTGGCTGTGCCAAAGTCAGGTGCTTGTCCTGCAGCAGACATTGGGATGGAACTGAGGATGTTTGTGTTGAAATTGTCTGGAGTGTAAATTAAATTCAGAGCAGTCTCTTGAGACTTGATAATCCACCCCCATTGCTGAAAAGAGGGGTGTGAGGTGCAAGTATGGCAGAAAGTATTTTCAGGATAGGTTAATGTAGGACTGTCCCTGCGTAATTAGGGACGAGGTAATGTAGAACCACCATTTAAAAGGGGAAACAAATGGGAACTACAGGCTCGTGTCTGTAGCAAGGAGAGCTCCAAGTACATCCCCCTTCTGTAAGGTATGTTATAGACAGGAAAGTAACTGGACAGAAGCAAGAATTGGTGATGGTAAATAAAATAGGCTGATGATTTTGTGATCACCTGTATTTTAGATGAAGTAAAAGCAGGAGATACTATCCATATGTTTCTTTTGTGTGTGTGTGTGTTTGTGTGTAACTATGTGATGTGGAGCCACAAAGGAAATCTTACCCAAGCTGGAACAGAGATGTTGGGTAAAGCATTTTGTTATGGGAGCTGTTGGAGTGGTGGTGAACGCTGCAAGTACTCGATGACCTCTGAAGGGGACTTGGGCAAGAACTGATCTTGGTCTTGTGTTCGGTACATTTGTCAGTGGCTGTGGCAGAAAGACTGGGGCTGTCATTGTTATTTGTAGGTGATCAACTGGGAACAATTTGCAGGATGCAAAATTTTGAGTATGATTCTCGAGAAAAAAAAAGTTTTCTGGTCAATGCAATCTAAGATTAAATAACTACAAAATGTGTATTCAGTCAGGTAAAAATACTAATGAGAGCTTTTTTGCTCTAGGCCAGGAGTGGTACTTCTGCAGTTGTAAAGGAGAGGTAAAAAAGACTACGGGTATAGTCTGCTCAACAATGATCACTATTACCTAATGAAAAAGAAAGGTAAGAAATTACAGTTCCAGGATGCTAAAGGGAAGCATAAACAGGACTGTATGTACACATCTTGGGCTCAAGTAACTAACTCGGGGAACATGCACAGCTCTGGTTCATCACAGCTATGAAAAAGAAGGTTGTAACAAATGATCAGGGAAAGAAGTGTGTGTGTGTTCTGTCAGAGCATGGAACTGTAGCTTAACTTGCCAGAATCTGAAAAGGGGTAGGGTGAGTTTACATAAGGAAAATCTTTGGCTGTTGCTATATGTAGCCTCAACGTAAGAAAGCTTTTAATGAACAGCCTCAAACACTGGTAAGAGGGGACTGTACCCAGGAGCAAGAAACGGAGGTTTTTCTTCCTTATTCTCTGGAAGTGTCTAAAGTCATGTATCCTGTTGTTACTCTTCACTGTCCACAAATACTGTTTCCTACAGGAAATTCTTGTTCGTGTGCAAATAACTACCCCCCACCCCAGCTGCTAAAGGTAGGCAAATGGATTTTGCTAGTCACGATAGTTCTCTGGTGCTTGCTTTCTGTCATTCCTTGAGGTATTTGTTCCTCTGCTGAAATGTAGCTATTGGGAACAGTTCAGTGTTGATATTACCTGGCTCTGGTACTAGAAATGTTTCCTGGCCTTTGCAGTCACTGAATGACTTGCAATTTGCTCTGGGGAGCTCCAGCTGCATTTGTGGTGGATACGTTTAAAGACTTGGGAATATGGTTTGCATTACTCGAAACAAGAATGATCTATTATCATTCACACATTTTCCTAAGAGACTAGTTGAGGGAAAATACTGAAAAATGACAACCATCCAGCTATGCTTGTAGGGTGGTCTAATATTATTCCTTAATTCATTCAGGCAATAGACAAAGACTTAAAGTGCTTTCTTTGCAATACTGAAAAAAATTACAAAAGCAGTATTTAAAAAAATCATGAATTCTCCCCATTAGAGAGACTAATACCTGCCCTGGTCCCTAACTGGTAGAAAGCACGGGGATTATTGCCAAAACTTTATAGCCTGGATGTAAGTGGAATATTGCCTCTTGAGCAACAGCAGTTTTGAGCTGTTAAAACCACACACACTGAAAATGCCTTCACCACACAGGGACAAACCAGTTTGAGCTTGCAGTTCCCTGTAGCTCAGTTCAGCCAAAACTATACTATACTTCCTTCCCAACACCTTTCCTAGGGTAAAAAAAGTTGTTTCTTAATGGCAGGGCAGGGACACTGGAGTGGTCCTCAGACATAATAGGGTATTTCTGTGGGACAGCATTCTGGTAAGTCTCAGGATCTTAGCTTTTTCCTTGGGCTGTTGCTTATCTCCCTTCCTGAAAAGATGTGCAGATTTAATTTGGGAGGGATGGGATTTTGAGATGGTAGGCATAGAAGGACCCTGAAAGGTAAGTAAAAACATGGGAGGTTTGGCTTACTGGAAAAGACCAGAAGACATAACCACCCCCTCCTTCCCCAATATCTCAAGAGACAAAACTTTGAGAAATGTGGAGCTTTATTCCTCCCTAGCTTTGAAAAGACACCTCTCACTACTCAAAGGGAGAGCTGGCAACATACGGTGGCAGTATCTGCCAAGCTTCCCATTCCTTCCTCAAGATGAAATAACACTGGAGTTCAGCACTGTAAATCCCTTCCTAGAGAAGGATACAGGCGAAGAGACAGCGTCCGGAGAGAGCAGGGAGTTGCTGTGGGTTTGAACTGCTTATCTCTGTTCCTGGGAATGAAGCACTGAACTGAAATCTCTGTTCAGTGTTAGATACTATAGGGGTTTAAACTTAATTATATCCAGTATTCCTGGTTTGCCTGTTGGGGAACAAGTAGAGGAACTTTCTTAGTCCTTGTCTTCTCAGCCTTGTCCAAATGCAGCTTTGAAAGGAAGTAGTATAAAGCTGCAGCAACTCCAAGGTCTGTTTGTGCACTCAGTGTTGCCCCTCTTTGCTCAAGCCAGTTAAAAAAGCTGGAGAATGGGGTGGGTTTAAACTGCTACCAAGGAACAAAGAAACTGCCCTGCTCTCCTGATCTGCCTTCATATCTGTTTACTAGATCCTCATTTCTTTGTCTGTGGTTGTGTGGTTTTGATTTGAGTTGTGGACTTCTGGTCTTAAAAGGGGTAATGGATGAAGAAAGCAAGATTAGCTAAGTATGTCAGTTATTCTACAAGAAAGCTGAAGTCAGCATTGGGGAAAAAAAAAAAAAACCAAAAAAACTTCTACTAGCAGCATCTCCAAACATCTTGAGCTGACAGACTAAACAGCATTTTTGTGCCTGAGCAAGAAGCCGGGTGGTCTCTTGCTAAAAGCAGGGTGGGAGCGGAATGTCAGCAGAGTCCTCCTGAAAAAAATGAGGTGGGCAAGGCGTAAGAGAAGGCAGAAAGGTTTTCCTACTGAACCTGGAAAATTCACTGTAATTACATGAAATTAAGGCCAAGGCAAAAGCAAACACAAACCAAACAATGGAGATGTTAGTCAGTGAAGCTTTGCATAAGGAAAAAATGAACTATCTCAGCTCACTTCAGAGGAAGAAGTAACAGTATACCGGTAGTATCCTCCAAATGGCTTATTGTGCCGATGTAGGTTTAGGGATGAAGTTATGGGTTTGTTTTTTTTTTTTTAGAAGTAAAAGAGCAATTTTTCTCTGCAATGAGAATACTGTTGCAGTAAGCAGTAGACCCTTGCAGGCAGACGAGAGCTTTTTCCTGTGCAGTAAGTCAACACTGTCTACTGGAGTGTTTGGGTGAAGGCACTGCTGAACAGACTGAGTAGTGGTAGAGTTGTTCTTGAGCTGTGATGGATGACTGCATTCAGGCTCCAGCACGTACCAAACTTGCAGTATTTTGTTACAGACTTGTTGATACTACAGCATAATGCGATGATGCAGCACCAAGTCCTCATGATAGTGTTTTTTTTCCTGGAAGACTGCAGATGAGAAACTTCCTTGCCCTCTTCTCCCCACATCTGAAGTTGCCAGTATTACATCAAAATGATAAAGTGCAGCTTCTAATGGTTGATTTAAGAAGAATCTTGTATTCTTCCCTTTTACATCAAAATGAAGCGTTTGAAGGGTTATACTGCTTTATGTAACTTGCATGCCCAGATTCTCTTCTGCTTGATGGAAGCAGATATGGGAAACGGAGGAGCCTCACCTTGCTCTTCTGACACTGCTGGAAAGAGCTTGGTTCTCAAAGGAGTGTGTCAGCCCTAGGTAACTTGGAAGCTGGAGAGCTTCCTTTGCAGTGTAAGCATTGAAACCGAGATGTTTCAAGGCATCCCAGATCAGAGAGAAGATAGTTATGCAAAAGCATAAGCCTTTGTGGTTGATGGATTTCAGATGGCAAAATGCCCAGTCCTGTAACTGAAGCTGAAACTTCACTGACAAACACCTCTGAGCAAAGTGTGATGTACTCTACAAGTTGTTGCTATCAGCTCACAGTGAGTATCAGTTCACAGTGAGTAGAAAGCACCACAACAGCGTAGCTGTGCGAAACCAGAGATACCTTCTTATGATGCAGCACAGGTAAAATCTACAGTCTATCTAATTACAGTTTAGGTGTTGAAAAGGACCTATCTGGACATGGGGTGCTATAGACTACGAAGGACTTGGGTGTATAAAGTGAGACGTAGGCATTTAGGTTTTGCCAGAGACCCCTTGCTGTTTTGTCTTGAAGGTAGATGAAGTGCAGAAAGCCCCAAGCATTCTATTTCAACAAACATCTGGAAATTATTCTCTGCTGATATCCACAAATGCCTTGGTGGGACAGGAACATGAACCTCAGCTCAACTGAGATCCTGAAACTTAGTGTTTCTTTTTTCAGGTTCATTAAGGAGCTTGACCTGGAAAGAAGTATGAAATAAAATTCAAGGAATGGCTGCTGCTTTCCTTACTAATACAGCTGGTGCCATTCTACTGCAGTGGGGTGGGGTTTTTTCTTACAAAAATAAAATAAAGGTAAGAGAAGACAGAAGACATTTGGATGCAAGTTTTTTTCCTGTCTAGAAAGTTGTTGCCTTTCAAAAGTTGACAGGCTTATCCATGCATTACAACTGTAAAGGATTTGGGAAACTTGGAGAAAGGAAGGAAGGAGAGACAGGTGTTGTGCTGGCTGGTTCTGGCTTATCCTGTGCTACTACTAAACAAATAGTTTGTCTTTCTCTTTGCTTTAGTCAATGGTAATGTTCAGTGAGGCAGAGTTTAGCATCTCAATACTGCTACATTTTGTCTGGTTCCTTACACTGTGGATTTAACTACTTTTGTAGGTACAGGGTGTGATGAACTGAAGTTCATTGTACATGAAAACACCAACTCGAGGGGACTTCACATCGAGAAAATCCTGTACTGCAGTGGGAAAAGACCAGCCCCTAGTTCGCTCTGTCCTGTGCTGTCATACTAAGATTGAGCTGAAGTGCTTAAAGCTCATACCCAAGAGAAGCAAGGGCAGGGAGGATATGGTAAGAATGCTACACGTGTTTTTTTTCTCTTATGCAAACCCTAATTTACTCTCTTCCTGGCATTACTGATTGATTTTTGTAGGTGGAAATTGCTGTGGCATGCAGGGCTGCAGCTGCATCTCCATCAGCCTTGGTAAAGAAACCGTTATTTGCTCTTCCCAAATCAGAAAGTCCCAAACTGCCACTGGTCAAAAACCAGTAAGATGTTGCTTGTAGTTCAAGAACACAACTGTTAATCTAAAATTAGTGCTTTCAAACGAGCATAAATCGAATTAAACAAAATCCAACACACTGAGGTGTTTTGCAACCTTTGAGAGCTGGAGTTGGTGGTTTGGCTCCATATTGCTGGGTTTTCTCTGTTCAGTTTCTACGAAAAGGACCAATGAGGTGACCGTAATACGAGGTGATGTCAAAACTGACTGAGCCAGCCAGGGTCTCTTACTGCACTGTGTTGAGGGGATTTGGATTATGAGGAATAGTATTCTCCTGGTATTGGGGAGTGTCTGTCCTGGATCAGGACCTCTTTGTGTAAGCCGTAGACACACACCTTTTGAGAGAAACGTCAGCTGCCTTATAAGAAGGCCCCAATTAATGCAGAAGATTTTAAGTTCCTAGTAATATATGCAGATAAATTTTCTGCAAACTAAGTCAGTTAAATGTCAAACTAATTACTGATTTAGCTTCCTCTTGGTTTAGTGTTGGAAGATTTAGGAATCTTGGTGGGCAGAAAAGCATTTCCACCTGTAATACCTGATTTTATTTAGCCTGTCAATTTGAAGTGTTACCAAGTGGTTCATTGTGACCAAGCAGTGTAACTCCAGGAGACATGGAGGGACTAGTGAAAAGCTGCCTGTTTTTTGTAAAAGGTCATTCTGAACTTTTGACTCTGAAAGTGGGGACTTGCTCTTCACCTAGGGATTTCTGGTCCCTGGACTGATGGCAGTGGAGAATATTGGAAACAGAGCTATAGAAAACTAACAATTTTCGTGTAATATGAAAACTGATAGTTTTGCAAGTATGTGAAAACTTGATCCAGTGTACAGTTTGCTCTTTCTGCCAGCCAACATTCCTATTCGTGGTGTAAATGACTAAACTTCTCCCTCTGGGCAAAATGGTGAATTTGTTCAGGCGCAAATATGTCTTTTCATGATGAAATTTTATCCCCCTTGTATCAAAAGCAGCTTTCTATACAGAAACATGGCTTTCCCACTGTTGTTTTAGTCCTAAGAATTTCTGTGCAGAAACAGTGGTAAGGTCTTCTGGGAATTGCAGACCAGCTAAAGCAATTCCAGTCATTGTTCTCTATGCAGTATTTCCACCCCTCCACGCACCCCCACTTAAACTTTTCCAGGTTGGTAGGAAGTAGGTAAGATGGAATTAATGGAGGCAAAATTACCTGAATGCCTAAAAGATTAATTTACTCTGATTATTTCCTTGTTTACAGGCAATCAGATACCTCCAAGCATGAATATAAGGTGTATAACAGGATTAAAAGCCCAAGGCTGTCTAAGGAAGCACTTTGAAGGTGAAAGGCAATGGTAATATCATCTTACAGGCAAAATTATATGCAGCACAGGTAGTCACCAAGCAGTAAATCTTAATACCTACAGAAGTACCATGTAAATTCACATTCATGACCAGTATCTTTCCTGTCTCACAGAACCAAACGAAGTATGTTTGAGCCTTCATCTTTTCCCCTCAATATCTGAAACATTATGGGGACTATTTTGTATTTAGGGTGACTGTGTGTAATGAGATGTACATATAAACCAGGAAGTTTGAGTTCTTAGGGTTGGATTTTTACTTTTAATTGACCTTTTTATGATGAAGGGTTCATTTTGTATTAGTAGGTTTTGCTTGTTCACGTAATGAAAAAAGCTTGACCCATGCTACTTGAGGGGGGGAAAACACCATTGTAGGTATTTAGCACTAAGCAGCAAGTTTTAGAATTAACAACTCTAGTGAACTATCTCTGCTGAATCAATTTGTAGAGCTATCTGTCTGAAGCGCCCCTGCTCACCAGAGATGAGGGCACAAGACTCTAGAAAGAGATGAAGTTGTTTAATGTAACTATTCCACATGCAAGCACGATTCGGACTGGGAAAGCTAACAGAAGTCAACAAAGCCATGACCCAGGTTTCAGTGGAGCTGAGGAATTATCCATTGGCTTGAGTAGTCTGGATAGAGCTTGAATACATCGGTTAGTGCTGCTTTTTACATAATTGATAAACCTTTGGAAGTGGGTGTTTGAGTTGAAACAAACAAAAATCCCCAGTAGGAACCTTGATACACAAGCAGAAGAGAATTTGCATTTTTTGGCCATGCTTTAGTGAAGCTTCATTGTTGATCTTTTGCTACAGGTTGATATTAAGGAGGATTTTTGTCGTTGGTTGTGTTAGTAGATTCTAGAAAAACATTAATTTGCTTACCATGTGAAACCATCTAATGCTTTGTGATACTGTCCTGTGGCACTGCTGTTTGTAGAGATCATAACACATCTCCCAGGGGTTCATACAGCTTTCAGAAATGGGACCTTCCTGTGTAGGTGAAGCATTACTACCAAAAAACAGTTGATACATGGGAAGTGTATTCATTATTACACTCTGTTGTGACTTTGAAGGGCTAAGTAGGTGCTGTTGCATTCTACAGACATGTAACGAGAGATGAGTCCCCACTTGCTTAGTGATGTGCAGCCAAAAGGGGATTCTTGTGTGATTAGATCCAGGTCGTACTTACGGCAACTGGTGGTCTGTAAGACCATTCATAAATCTGCCAGGCTTCATCTTTAAACTAATTAGGTTACCAGCTCTACTGGGAGGTTGCCTCAAAACCTGACTTTCTTGTGTCAAAACCATGCTCTGATTTACTATCTAGCAACAGTCCGCATAAATTGATACAACCAGTAAGTGAAGACAGCTCTCTGAGGGGTCGCTTTTGTCATACGCTGTTTGTATTGGAGACAGTTTCCATCATTTCCCTGTTTTTTACTGGATTTCTTTTGCTTTTGATTAGCATGGGGAAGTATCTTATATATGGAAAAGTGACTTGGGTTGCTTTGTTCTTTTGGTAACTCTGTCTTTATTATTTTTACAATAGTTCATTGTATTCCTACAAACAATCTGAATAATGAGCCAGCTATTGCATCTCGTAGCAATGGAGCAGCACAGCTGTCTCAGCTTTTATGCATCCACAGCAGCTAGTTCAGACTGACTCTTGGATTGGTTTTGCTGTACTTTCTGTCTAAATTTCTGGTTTGCAGCAGTGACGCGTATGTCTTGTACAAGTCTTTCAGTTGCTGTGTAGGCATTAAATTTCCTTTTGGTTATGCACGAAATGACAATCCCATTGAAGTACGACCTTGTAATAATTGTACTTGGCATCCTTCTGTAGACCTGATTCTGCCATCCTACCTTGGCTAAGTAAATCTTGCTCCTTTGATGAAGGAACACCAGTGGGGGAGGTGCTGATGCTCTCCTACTGTTGCACACTATCCTCTTCAGCTTCTCCAGGAGTACAGTGTAAGGCCCTCCTGAAGCGAGTGCCAGACACCTTAGTGGTTTTAGCTTCCCTCCCTCCTTGCAGTGTGCTTAAAACCGCTCCTGTAGCGCTGGAGGAAGCTGTTGCCCTGATGTCAGTGCACAGGTCTGTCTGACCTTCAAGGCTACAAAGGACTTGAGTGTTTGAGCTGTTTTGAAAGTCAGGAGAGAATCAGCGCTTCTGTTCCTGCCCGTGCAGCTGGGCCACAGGCATCAGCGTGCCTCGTACATCTCATTGTCAGCTCTAGAAATCAGCTGTACGCTGACAGGCAGCAGATATAAATAACAATATCAGCTGATCTGTCTGATAATAAAAGAATTCACTGGCAGCTGGTCTTTATTACAAATGTCATCACTGTCACTGCAAGAGCTGGCCTTCAGCCACCCATTTTTTGGGAGAAAGTTTTCCCTTTCCCATTCTTTGGTGCTGGGAACTCAGTCATTCATAAACGGGTGACTGCACTGTATTGATTGAGGTTAATGCCAATAGCAAAAGACTTCTGGGGTGGGGTGGGTGAGAAAGCACTTCCTGTAGAGAGCTAAATCTTATTTAAAAAATAATAAAATAGATGCACAATTTGTCTATGTGCACTGCTTCTGATGCTGGACAGAAATAGATTTACAGATGTTTTAGAGAAGGATGTAGAAAGCTGTCTCTGCCTTCTCCCTTTGGGAGGAGTTACTTCCTACTCATTTCAGAAGGGCCTTCTCTACACAGTGTGCTTCTGTTTCTAAACTAGGGAAGAGTTCAAAACCCAAAGAAATGGCAGGTGGTGTGATGCTACTGCTGGGCTGCTTTCAGGAAGGATTTCCCTTTTTTCATAATTCAGTTGACATTTTGCAGATGAAAACCTTTTGCATTTCTACCACTAGTCTGAGACAGAGGGATTTTATTGTTTTTAACATAATCAAGTATTGCTTCAGGGTCTGTGGTGAGTACAAATAATCTTAGTTTGCTCCAAGTAGTACATTTCAAAATAGGGCTGGCTTTTGTCTGAAGCAATGTATGACATCAGCTCTCGGTGCGCTTCCCCGTGACCGTTTAAAGGACCTGTGCTCTGCAGGAAGGTGCACTGGTGTGTGGCTGCAGTAGACCAGGGGGAGAAGTAATCCAAAATATCTGAAAGACATTATGCCAGGTCTTGAGCTAGGACAACCTGTCAGCTTCATGGGATGAACTGCCAGGGATAGGGGGAATAGCTGAATTCTTTGGTATTTAGATCATTTGTAAGCTTGCTTGCAAATCTTCTTTGGAAGGCTGTCTTTCTTCCTAAATCTTAGTGAAGCTATCAGATCAGCACCATTACTTGTGAGGGGTCTTACTTTTGAAAAGAGTTTTGGTTACTTGCGTGGAACATGTAAAATGAAAACCAGGCTTTTTTTGAAGTCACCACACAAAAATCAAGTAGTTCTGAAATTAAAATATAGGTAGATACAGATAACATGTAGATAAATTCTATTTCATTGAGCATGCTGTTCTGAAGGGGAGTTGTGAATTTGGCTTTGAGTATTGCCTTGTCATAGGGGTTGTGTCCTTCACTGTAATGAAGGGGCATGAACTGTAGACTGAAAGGAACAGGGATTTCTTTTTCTTTCACAAGTGTCTCAAGTCCTCTAGTTCTGAGACTTGGAGGCTGTGTTTGACCATTCCACACACAGCTCTAACTGCTATGCAAGAACTGTTCCTGGAGCTGACTGTTCCCCTGGCCTGGAAGCATCTGGGTGGAAATAAAGCTGTATTAGGATGTGCTTCTTCCTGGGCCAGCTTGAAGAGAGAATAATAATAATTATTATTTTTATTATCCAGCATGGTCTATGTACTTGTTATCATGCCCTATTGGAGGTAGTTTTCCTCTCAGGTGTGCCTCAAGATGAAGCTTCTGCCTAGCACAAATCACTCAGAATAATCTGAACTCTGTTTTCAATATAGTGGTGGTTTTTAATTATTTTTTTTTCAGGAAAACATTAGAGTATGATTGTATGCGGTGGTGTGCTGCAGCAAAAGCAAGGGATGGGGTGAGCAGCTGAGAAGGGATTGAGTAATCCTGTATTGCAGCAGTCCAGACAGAACAGTCCATCCACCTCCTGAGGTGTACAACAAGACCTACCACACCTGCAAGAGGAGGGCTATTAGCTGTGCTGCCCTGCACATTTACATCATCTTTCTGCTACATAAATAGTAGCTAAATTCTTGGTCCCTACTGAAAGTCATCCCAAAGGTCAGGAGATGGATGTTTCGCTTCCATTTGCGTCTTTGCAAATCTCCCCTTTTATTTTGCCCACGTGCAGCAGCGTTCAAGTCCAGCAGGCCCAGCTAATTTTGAGATACTTAATAACATAAGAAAAAAGCTTCAAGTGTGAAAACACTGTTAAATTTTACAAACCTGCTTTGCAATGCAAAACTCATTCATAGCAAAGAAGCTGAATCAAAGGCTCACCACTGCCAACTAATTATTTAATGTTCTCCAGCTAATGCTGTTACACTGCCAAAAATGTGCGCTCCCATCTCTTTCTTTTCTCATTAGGAGGGTAAGCTGATAAATTATTTTTCTGCTTGAGTTGTTTGATTTGCACTAAATTTACTTCTGTGAAACTAAATGTCTATTCCCACTTTTCAGCAGCAAATTTGGGAAAATGGCATATCATTTCTTTGCTGAGTCTAGAAGTAAATACATTTTAAATTGAGTTTTATCATCCTTTTCAAACAAAAGATAATGAAGTTTATTAAGATACGAGAACCCAGAAACCAAAATGAATGTGTGACTCCTTGTCTCTCCAAAGCTTTGAATATGGTGATACAAAAGAAGATGCTTGTTAGGTTGCTTGCCAAGGATTGGAGAGATTTGCCTTTGCTGCTGTTGTAAACCATCACAGGTCCTGTCAGATTGCTGGCAAATGGTTTTGCCTTTGACCATCATTTGTCAAAAGGCTTTTCGTAACTCAGACAACTGTCAAGAGGACCAACACACAGGGAATTCAGGTGCAGTTCAAAGGTGTTGAGTTACTGGGGTGGAATCAGAGAATTGTTCTGGTTGGAAGAGACCTTTAAGATCATCAAGGCCAACTATTAACCCCGCACTGCCAGGGCACCACTAAACCATGTCCCTCTGCACCACAGCTCCACAGTTTTGAAACTCCTTCAGGGATGGGGACTGCACCACTGCCCTGGGCAGCCTGAGCCAGGCCTGGACAGCCCTTTTGGGGTAGAAGTTTTTCCTAATATTTAATCCACATTGCCCCTGGTAAAGGAAGTATTTTAAAAACTGAACACAGAGGCCTCATTACAAGGCATTTCCAAAAATGTGTAATAATCAATTTGACAGGTTTTTGGCAGAGCTTTTGCTTGTGTCTCCATAGTGCTCCTGACAGTCTCAGCACATGGAACTGGTCAGTCAGAAGTAACTGAAGCATTAAACTGTTGTACCCCCAGATTTCTTGTGTATCTCATAGCTGTGTTTTTACTGGCTAAATTTAGCAGAAAACAGCCTATGGAAAGAAGTGTCTTTAAATTCATTCTGGAGCATGGAACTAAGAGGGGGAGTGGGAGGTTTTGGTGGTAGTTAAAGACTTTGAAAGCAGAAACTGGCAAAGCTGTGTTAGAAGCTTGGTTTTAGCAGATATTTCAGCAAATGGATGCATGAGCCAGTCCTCTACATGCTAGAATTAAGGATGGGGGACAAAAGAGACTTAATGCTGAATTGCAGTAGGCAGGGAGATGCCTACAGGTCTCAGCTGACTTCACCCATTGTAGTGATCCAGTGGCAATCTAAAGCGTGGCAGAGAACATCAGATGTAGCTAAATCCCAGTCCTAATGAAGGCAAGAGTAGGGTTGGGGTTTTTTGTTGTTTGCAACCTTAAAGGCCATATACACACCACCTGCTTTTTGTGTCTTTCTCAGGCTATGGTGAACTATAGTGCCATGATGGTGATTCAGGTGGCCTTTGCCCAAGCTTGCTGAATTCTGGCTCTTCAGGGGCATTACAAAAGCAATTGCAGCACCCAGGAGAGGAATTTGTGTTGAGTAGCCAACTTTAAATCAATATAAAAGCCTCCTGGCAGCACAGCACAGATTTGGGGTCTTGATCTCTTGTTCTTGTCAGAGTTCAACTGCCATCTTTTTCCTCTGCATCTCCATGACAACCTTCCCATTGCAGTGGTCATATCACTATCTAGCAAGCTGGTGAATGAATCAAAAGATCTCTGCACAGTGGGTATTACACAGTCTGTGCACCAGGCAGTGAGTGCCCATTTAACCACTCCTCAGAAGGCTGAAGTAAGTCTAAAAATAATTTTTAGAGGAGATGCAGTAAAATCATTCTCAAGCTATAGCTGTTGTTGCATCTGCTGTTCCAACGTTCTCCTGATGCAGCTCAGATGCTCTACTTGCTCTAGGAAGAGGTAAGAGCAAGGACAGTCAAGAAGCCAAGGTAAAGATACAGAAATGTGCCTGTGGGATGGTGCCCCTTCTGGTGACCCACATGGTGCTTGGAACTGTTTTCTCAGCACTACTGCAGCTTGTTGCATCTGTTTCCCTGAGCTGTTGCTCCTTCCTGGGTGGTGACTGAGGAAATAGTCCTCAGAGCAGTATCACTGTGGCTCAGCGATGCTGTCTTTGCGCTAGATCCCTTCAGCTGGGTTGGTAACTGTTTGGAAGAACAGATGAATATAAGAAGGCATTTCCTGTCAGTGTGAGTAGTACTGATGTACCTCTGTTCCTGGTAAGCTGCTGGGAACATGCTCCCCATTCTGAGTTGTGATTTAAGCTGACAGAAGCATCTAAACTGGTGATGAAGAATGACTCTTCCAGTTATTTTACCACACAACTGTCCCCCATCCATCTGCCTGCCTCCCAGCACAGCCCCTAGGTTGTTTCCATGCATACTAGTTCTGAAGGGCAAAAATTGCCCCCATTTAAGACAGATAACATCAAATTTAGACATGCATGGCACAAAGCAATCTTCCAGCTCAGGCTCAGACACTTGGGAATCTTTGATTTCCTCCCAACTGAGAGCTGAAGTGGGTGAAAATACAGAGTTACTGTCTCAATTCAATTCTTGCATTTTTTTGTAGCTCAGAAGCAGGCTTGTGGAGCTTATTGTTGGTCTTCTCATTTGTGAATGGCATCTGTATGGAAGAAGCTAGTTTGAAAATATAGAAAATGAAACATGCTTTAAAAAGAACTTGAAATCATTGCAGAGAACTAGGAGTTTTGTTTTGTAAACTGCATGTTTTATTGTAAAATGCATCCAAGTATTGATTATTGCCTTAAAAAGTCCAAAGGACAGAGAGTCTAGGTCAGAGACAGGATATTAATAGGTATGTTGCCAGGTAAATATAACAACTAATGTTTGGGGAGGGAGGGTGTTTTCCTGTTAGGTCACAAAATGCCCTAAAAGAAATGAGCAAGACTTGTCTCTTCTGTTCTCTTGGCGCTCTTGCCAAGTGTCTCCCCGGTGCAGCTTTGGAAGACAAGGTGAGGCAGAAACAGCTGTAGGGCTTGCACCAAACCATTCTGTACCCCTGACACCATTTGTGTTGTAAGAATTTGTGCTGTAGCAGTTTGCCAGATATGCCAGTGTGCCTCCAGGTAATGTAGTAATGTGTGCTGTACTTGAAGGGAAATTTGTCTGCCGTGTCACTTAGAAATTAGCACGAGAGCCTCGGATTATGCTACTGCAGCAGTTTCAAATTGTTTAATAGTCTGGCTTGCAGGGTAAGAAATTGTCCTGCAGGGACCTCCCAGTGAATCTGCTCCACTGGAGCTACATGGAGAAGTGTTTAAGCTGGTTTTCAGCTCCCACTGGATGCCTACTGATGGGTAGATACTACAAAGAGTGTCACAGACTGCCCATCCTGTGGACACCAACTGGCTTCCCATTACGGAGTGGGAATCCCAGCTCAGTTTGTTATGGTAATGTAACAAGTGGGTGCCTTTTTACCCTGTGTAGGTGTTCTGTCTCATGAAGGGATACAGTAGAGCCTTGTCCTCTTTGTAAGGAAGCAGTGCTTCTTCAGAAGAGACCTATGGGGACCTTTTGTTCTATAGTCCCTTAATTGGTCCTTTCTGCAGGCAGCCTTGCTTTCTGGGAGGCGCTTGCTTGTGCCAAGCACAGATTTTTATGGAAGATCTGATAGATCTCGATGCACTGAAGCACAATCACTTAATACTGAAAGTTAACACACTTGAGGCTTTATTTCACTGAACACAATTTGAAGCATAATCCAAAACTGACCTGAGCCAAGCTTAGGGCAGTGGCATAGACTAAAGTGTCCAAGGTCAAGAGTGGAGCGGGTCCATTAAGGGGCTGTGAAAACTAACAAATGGCTTTTTCCCTGCTGATAACACAGATGGTGCTGCTTTAAAATTGTTCTGGTTGACCATAGAGTAGTGGATGGTGTTGAAAGAAGATTATGCTAAAAACTAAGGGCATATGTTATCTAATTAACATAATACATGTATTTTTTTATTCTCTGGATTTCCCGTGATTGAGAAGTTCGGCACTATTTTCAAGTTATTTTTAGGTTAAATTAACCGTAGCTATCTTACTCTTTAGACTTATCCACATTGATTTGCCCTTACAAAGCTTGTGCGTTGTCTTAGCCAAGAAAAATACGTTTGTAGAGATTGAAAACTCCTCCTGAACAGAATGGGAGTTTTATGTTTGGAATGGCAGTGCCTCACACAGAGTGTTTTTGCAGTGTTTAATTTCTGTGTGCATTCTTTGATGAAAATTTATTCTGTGTAATGTCTTTGCTTAGGCTTAAAGCTGGACCTTAGAAAGGGCTTTTGGTAAAGGACTGAAAATCTACAGCCTGTGTTCTGTTCTTTACCTCCAAGCCTTTAAACTTGTCTGTACTAATGTGTACCTGTTACTTACACTTAACTGTACCGCTGGCTTGTTGCTGTTGTGGCTGCAGTTTCACAGCATAGAGACACGTGACACAGGACTCCGGCAAGATTGTGACCAGAGTTCTGTGCTAGGATGAGCAGATGGTGCCATGAGAGGTCCTACCGTACACTTAGATTTAGGTCTGGAGTTTAGTCAGGACTGATTTTTTTGTTGTGTTCTGCAAAAGCGTTTTTAAGGACTTCGGTTTCACTGAATTATGCTTTTCCCTAAAGGGGATGGTTCAAGGTCTACATAGAATTTGGCAGAAGTTTTTGTTGTCTGGGTAGTTAAGCCTACTATAAGGGTTAGGATTTGGGAAAACAGGGGTAGAACCTCCTACGTTGAAGTTGAATCTTTTGTGTTCATCTAACATAGAATAAACCCTAGGGTATCAAGGCTGTGCCTTGTGTCACAATTTCACTGTAGATATTGGTCACCTGGAAATGGGGTCTGGGTTAGGGTTTGGCTTTTAAAAAGGAAGGCACAATCATCCCAGTTTCAGGTGGACTTGGAGACCCAGGGTGAGGGCTGGTGTCAGCACAGTTCAGCTTTGATGAAAGGGGTGGCTATGTGCTTTTATTTCCAACTGAGGCTTCGGGAAAGTTAGTTTCAGAAAAGAACTGAGAACTCTTGCTCCTTTTTGTTCACTTCTGTTTGGCTCAGAGATTCAGAGCAACAGCTGGAGTCAGCGGGGTCCCTGTCCTCCTTTTCCTTCAGCACTGATGACGTGGCTTTTACCAGTGCCTGGCGTTAGTTTTGAGTAAGGGTTAGGACTTGAAGGCAGAGGTGTCTGTAAGGATTCTGTTTCGTATGATCTTTGGAGATGAGGGTGGATTCTTTGATCAACATTTGCTGGTGGCTAACATTGCGTTTAAGCATTAAACTGCATAGTAAAGAACCCTGGGAACTGGCCACGTTGTTACTAGACCCAGTTTAGAAGGTAAGTAGTGGGGAGTAAGACAGCAATACTTCTTTGTAGTACAAGAACAGTATGCTCCCTCCATTAGATGTTTCTACTTTTTTTTCTTTCATTGCAGCTGACAAAAGGCAAGGAAAAAAATCTAACCCTTAAAGCATTTCATTTTCTTGCCTTCAAAAACTTGCCTCTGATATTGTAGATAGCCAAAGACACTTCCCTCCTGGGATACTCCTGTTCCAGGTCCCTACTTCCTTATTTACTCGCAGAGAGGGAAGTGTCTATGCAGTCAGTGAGCATAAGGCTCACTTGAGCAGCTGTATTAAAAAAGAGCATTTATCTTCAAGCTACATCCTTATATTTGGGTGTGTACAGAGACACTGGTTTCATCAGCACAAATAGCAAACTGAATAAATGTATGTTTTGTGGGCCTGAATAACAATTATGTCAGGACAGTGATGATAAAGCCACCAATATTCTTGTCTAATCTGAGGCAGACAATCTTTTAATCTGACAAATAATGGGAAAAGAGTGTGTGTTAATAGTGCTTAACATTACAAGTGGTATCTTGGAAAGCACAGGACTTTGTTGAATAGAGCCACTGCCTGATGTCTGGATGGTGGTGCTGTTGTTGTTATAGAACTGACTGATGCAGTCAAGCTGACACTATTTTGCTGAGAGCAAATGAAGAGAAAATCAACTAGTGCTTGTTAGATATTGTTGTCCATTGTGCTAGAGGAATTGTCCTGCTTTCTGCTGGTTTTAGCCTGGCTTCTGAAGGAAAAAAGACTAATGAATTCCCATTATCCTTGACAGTGTCTGTCCTGGTGTCTCTCAATTCACCTCTACCAATCTGCTTCTCTTCCTGTTGGTTTATTTCAGCCAAATTTGTCTGAGGCAGCACTAAAAAACATGGTCAAACAAGTTTCTTCAAAATAAATGGTGTTTGGGCAAAGACTCTCAATGACATGCCCTTGTAAGAGGTGAACACCACAGCTTCAGTTTGCACATGACCGGGTGGCAGAGGAGCCACCAGAGTGAGATCTCAGCCTAAGCTTCAGTTCAAGCTCTCAGTCAGTGTTGAGAGGTGAACTTACAAGAAAGCTAACTTCATTAGCTCTGCTGCTCACAAGGAAAACTTGCATCACTGTGTTGTGACTGGAGAACACCGGATGTTTAGATGTCTCTGTGGGTTACTTAGGGCCATAAGATTTAATACTCCAGCAGCTATCCCTTGACGCTGAATGTTACAGTCATTAAATGCATAAGGGAGATGGTGCCCTTGGCATGATAACAACAGATGTCTTTCACCAGAAGAAAGTTTGTTTTCCGAGTTTGTAGTTCATTGGCTTTAATGTAACTTAATTCCTTTATTGCTTTGGGAGCACTTAGAAGTGTACTGAGACTACCAAGGAGTTGCTGCTTTTTTTCCTCTCTCTCCCCATGAATTTCTGCCTGTCTTCATTGCATTAGACATGAGGAAATTTCCTTAAATGTTCATCTGGTTTAACAATGGTTAGTCTTGTGCAACAGCTGAAATAATGCAAAAAAACACTTGTTAGGCAAAAATCTGCCAACAAAATGACAAGTGCCGCTCCTTGCTTTGGTTCCCACAGTTGAAAACGGGAAAGGTTTTGCAAACTCATGGAAACAAAATAGCTGTGCTGATCTGGAAACAGCAGCCCTGTGTATGCTTTCAAGGAGGAAAGAGGAGAAAAGCAGAAACCTGATGCCTGTGAATGGCTGAGTCATGTATAGGGACTGGAAATTGAGCATTTTGCACCTCTTTCCTTAAGACTCCCAGACAAGCTAATGTTCCATCAGAAACAGTCTGCTTCCCTGTCTGAAAGGCAGCTAGGCTGTCATTTGAGAGGAGGGGGGGGTCCCAAAACATTTCTTTGTACATTTGAAAGCATTAGGCAAAATTTCAATGTACATCTCATGTTGGTCCTTTCACAGCACAGCAAGGTACATACACGTAGAGACCAGCAGCATGTAATGAAGGTGCAAATAGTGTCAGGTTGATGATTGGACTAGATGATCTAAAGGTCTTCTCTAATCTGTGATTCTGTGAAGTTCATGGCTACTGTTGTCATCAGAGGGGTCCTAATTTCTCTTTTCTGATTCCCCATGCAATTTATGTCGTTTCCATAACATTGCTGGATTTCTGGTAAAATGAAGGTGAGAATGTTTTCTGTCCATCCAAATCATGGCCAGTAAGTTTATATATAACAGCCATATGAGACGTGGGCTCAGCTCTCTAATTTTATATAGAGATAATAGGGTAAAAAATGGAAAATTTCCCTGGTTAAAGAGGCATTTCTTACAACATATAGTAAGATAGCACTTACTCCCTGGTTTAAGTCCTATTTTATCTTTCTGAAATTGGTATTAGAATTTGTACTGGAACAATGATTGAAGTCCCATTTACTTGGTCACTGAGGGAATAAGCAGAAGCCCATCTCCTGAAGAGCTTAGTTCTGTAATTTTTATAACTGTCTTCCAAAATTCTCCTTAAGTGGCTATTTAAATTTGTCAAATGATAATGAGAGAATTTGTCTCATAGATGTAACATGTTTTTAATGGTGGAAGTATTAGTGCTGACTAACATTACTCCTTTTCTATGATATAAAGGGAAATTTAAAATGGTGTAACTTGTAATATTTTCCAGCTCTAAGATATCTTTACACCTTTACAGCAGAGTATCCCTATTGCATGTGAGAATCCTAAGCAGAGAACAACTGGAAGTGTACAACAAGAGAAGTCCTCACTCTATGAAAGTTCCAGTGTCAGTGATGAAATAAGAGGAGATGAAGTATGGGCACTGTTGCAGATATCTGAGAGATGCTTTGTCACACCATAGACTGATTCATCTCAGAATTTCTCCATTTTGTTGTTTTTTTCCTGCAGTTGTGCTTTGCTCACAAGCTCTCAGACAACTTGTGCTGTCAGATGACACCATAGGAGAGCAGAAGAAACATAAAAAACAATGTTGTTACATAATGTCCCTGTCACTTTTTCCCTTGTCTTAGAAAGTGACTTTTCCTCTGCATCAAACTGAAGTGTTTTCATCTCCTACTACCCTTTAAGAAATAAACAGGGCAGTTGCCTGCAACAGGCTGGAAAGAGCCAGCTGTGTTCATGGTATTGCCACCAGCATGTGATTACTGTGAAAATGGGGTGATTTACCAGGTAATTGTATGTTCCTCTACAGTCATTTTCCCAGGGTGGTCTTGTTCAGTAGTCTGTTGAAATGATGCCTGGTACAGCATAAAGAAAAGCATCGGTAACGAGGTTCCCTGCCTAGTGATTCAGTCCTTTCCAGTTTTCCTGAAGGTCACCTTCAGCAGCCTCCCTCTTCACGCTTTGGTTTCTCCCTGTTCCATTCCAGTGCCCTGTGCAATAACAGGTTGCAGAATTCAGTTTCTTAAATGGGCATCTTTAAAAAGCCTCACTCTGAAACACTAAACACTTGGATGATTATATGGACCCACTCTGCAGGCTTTATATAATAATTTTGGTTTTCCTCTTGGTGACATTCAAGAACTACAGCTGTGAACTGTGCTCTAAGAATCCAGAAAACAGAAGCAGCAAATTCTTGTTCTGAAAGCTGTTCAGCAACAGCTCCCTTGCTTTAGGTGCTTTCTTTTCTGATACCCTCAGAGCACTGACCAATTTTTTGAAATGGTACTTAAACCTTGCTGATCAAATGCATCAGCTGTGTCCCGCATCTCTGGAGGATTGTGATCTATGAGCAGAGCCAGACTGAGATGTATTTGAATGTGGCAGTGTGCCATGAGCTTCCTAAAATATAAGTATCTGGTCAGCCATAAGCTTTGTGATTTATTTTATTTGCACATATGATAGTAAATTTGGAGTTATTCTGAAACAATAGTTACTTACTGAGGTATTTATAGTAAGCCCAGCTAAATGATTTTCTGCTTGCTTACATGGGTACTATTTCTCTGCAGCTTTGGCTGTCTTGTCTCTTGCTTTACTCCAAACAGAGTTAATTGGTTTGTTCCAACACTCCTGTACTGCTGGAATGGAGAAAGGGAAAATTATTCCTGATCATTGGGGTCATAGGGGAGTTCACAAATTATTTGTCAAGTTGTACATAGAACATTTGCCATTTAAACAGCTCTGAATTCAACAGTGTCTGCTTCACAACTGCCATTATTACCTCAGGTTTTAAAGCAAGAATAAATACTTAACACCTGAGAAGTAGATGATGTTCATTCATACACACAACTGTACTGGTTAACCATCCAGTGCATAGTGTTGCTGAGTCCCTGCCAGGCAATAGTTTGAAGGTGTCAATGTTTTGAACTGAGGTTTATTCATCTTTATCATCAAAATGATTCAGAATGTCCACTTCACCTGTTCTACCTGTTCATGTCCACTTTACCTCTTCACTTTACCTGTTAAACCTACATAAACATCAATTGTTTCATTTCCTTGAATCTAATTACTCAGGGGTTTATAATTAGTAACTTCTCCATTTCTGCATAAATGTTTTACATGAGATTGAACAAGGACAATTACCTGGGCAATCTAGCAGAGCAAATACATCTTTCTAACCTCTCTTTCTCAAACAAAGCCAGAAAGAAAAGCCTTTACAATTCTGATTTTCCAGCACAGCACAATTGTTTTGTCCTTGCCTCTCAACTGAATTAACAGCATTACATCCCTGCATCCCAGGTGCTTTTGCCAGGAACTGGAGTTGGACATGCTTTAAGTTGCTTTACTTTATTGGGAGTTCAAGTGCATGCATCACGTGGTCACATTAATGGAGGAATTTAATGGTCTTAAGTCACTTCCTTGGTTGGTGTATACCTGATGTGCACCATGGAGTCAGCAGTGAGTGTTTGTGTTGGAAGAGAATAAAACAAATGCCATGTTTGATCTGGCTGCTTGCGGAGTATCAGTGGGAATCATCACGGATGGGTGAAGTGCATACACAAGCTCAGCGGAGCTGCTGCGCTCAAAGGGGTGAAACTTCTGCTGCTCTGAAAGTACTGGTACAGCTCAAAGTCAGACCAGGACACGGTCAAATTTTCCTCATGATTTTTAACCAACTGAATTTGGAAGGACAGCTAATTAAAGATGTACAAAGCTTCATGCCAATCTTTATAAATGCAACTGTGACACAGTTTTTTCAGGTGAAACCCACAATGGGAGGGAAGGAAACGTGCATTTCAAATTAAATATCTCTGCACTCAAGATGAAAAGCAGGAGATCTTGACTAGGCAAATTAACCCACCTACCTATCTATTGGGTGCTGAGAAATTATTTTTAGTGTGCCTGTGACACCTGATAATTACTTTTCTATGGAATCAAAGGCTGTATTTAACAAAACAGAGCTGTAAATGGGGAGTTCAGTGTGAAAGGAGAGATACTGATGTAATCATCTTTATCTTGCTTATATTAATACCCTGGGAACGCAGTGCTACAGAATCTATAGTTACCTTCTGAAAGCAGAGCAGCAATAATTACCTGTATTGAGTGCTTGTTACTATCCAGTGTCATCGAGTTTAAAATTGCTTGTGAAGGATCTGGTCCCCACAGGTGCTTTGTAGGCTGTAGATAAGAAATGATTTGCAAATGTGGCTACCAGCTTTGACAGGTAGCTTCTCCTTCGTTTCCAGGCAGACATCATCTAGCATCCTCTGAAGATGAGGGAGCCCTGGCCTAGGCTGCCCAGAGGGGTTGTGGAGTCGTCTTCTCTGGAGAGAAAATATCAGCTTGGGGGGGGAAGGCAGGACACACACACACACACACACACATAAACCCAAACCAGGATATAACTAACTAATGCACAGAAAACTAACAAAGCAATGGAACCTCATTTAAAAGTTTATATCATTCCATAGACCTTGTCCATGTAGCCTTTGTTTTGTTTGTTTTTTTTTTTTAAATGAACATCTTTCAAACCAAGTACTGAAAAATACTTTGACTGGAGGGTTTTGGTGTGAAATGACAAATTTAATGTGTAGTTTGTCAGCAATTTGGAATAGAATTTGTTCAGCCCCATCTTGCTGAGTGCAATTTCTCTATTGTTGGCCTCTTTCTGATCATTTGTATTGCTGGAAAAAGAAAAAAAAAACCAAAACAAAACAAAAAACCTCCTCTGTTTTAGTAGCATCACTGAAAAAATTGAATGGCAGGGTTTTTCCATGACTGACTGCCGAGTTTAAAAAAAGAAAATAGTTATGGCTAGGTTATGATTATTTTTTCCTGCTGTGATGAGATTAGAAGTTGAAGTCAGCACCTGGTTGTGGATAGCCATCAATAAAGATGATCTCCAATACGAATGAAATACACTACTTCACAATTTGAGCAGGAGCCCTGTTTCTGTGCTCGTTTCCTTATTAAGCAGCTGCTCTTTAAAGAACCATCATTAAATCTGTTTCTCTGCTTCTCAGGATGATGTGTACTTTATAATTTAGCAGTTACACAGTAGGGAAGAAAGAATTAATCCTGAGCTTTTTTGGTTCTCTCCATTGACTTGCGCAAGGAAAAAAAAACAATAGAACAATTCCATCCAGGTCTGGAAAAGAGGGTGAGGCATAAATTATATGATTATACAGATAGATATAGATATCCATATTAATCAGTATTCTGGGACTGTTTGTTCCTCCACCATGAATCATCTTTTGTGTTTTTCAAAAGTTTGCCCCAAATTGTTAAAGTTATAAGTTTATTTAAGAGTTTATTTATTCCTGGCATCGTCATATCTTTTGTGGACTTAGCTTGCTTTATTGGGAATGATCCAGGAGTGGATTTTACTTGAAAAGTAAATGTACACAGTTATACTCTATTTTTAAATATCTGAAGGGAGGAGTTTTGGAAGGCACTAGAGTCTAGTAAATTCCCTCTATTTTTGTTTCCAAATTCGGCACTTTTCACAGGAGGTACTTTTTAGAACTATTACAAAGTTGCACCTCTGTCGCAAGGCTTTACAAGCCAAGCTTCAGGTGAAAGTTTGTAATTGGCATCACTTTTCAAAAATTAAACATAATTTGAGCATGACACCTCACTGTGAAGCACTGAACATGGATCCCCTCTGTTGCCTGTAGCTACCTGGGCTAGTCCATGCTATTGAATATGGCTACAATGATGATAGAGCAAGCATAATTAAGTAAAGCGTTCTATTTTTGAAGTTAATATTAAATAATTGAGTCGTTCACAAGCTATTCAAAGGGTGTGCTATTGTCTTTGTTTAATTTTAAGTTAATGTTTATTATCTGAATGATTCTCCTTACCAGAGGGAAAAAAAGGAAGTTAGATGATTCTGTTACTATGTGAAGAATCTACTGGGAAGATGTCATTAAAGTCATCAGGTATTTTATGAATTATGCATTTGAGCAAATTAATTTTCTTCATCTCGATTCTTGAGAACAGGGAATTGTGCTATGGAGATCCTGTTGGTGTTACTGCTCCCTAATCTTGAATGTTTCTCTGGTGTGTACTTCCCAGCCTACAGATTTTGTCAGTGGACTATTCTGTTCTGCTCCACTGTTCATTCTAATTATACTATATATTCCTCACCCCATAGAAAGAATCTGTTTTCATCATCTGAAGGAACATTATTTCAGTAGCTCGTTTGTAAATTCTGATTGCCAGTATTATTTCACAACACAAAGTCTGTTCAAAGTTATGTGTGTCAACTTCGATTAGTAGTTCTGCTTTTTTTGGTTGTGCAAAATTCTTCATGGTGATAATCCATCTTTTCCTCAGCAGCTGAAGCGTATCTACTGCCAGTTACAGCTATTGACCCTGCTTCAGACTGCTCTCAAATGCATCTTGTCATATTTACTCTTGACTATTTATATGGCAAGCGCTGGGATTTGGGAAAAGAAAGTATTGGTCATGAAAGGAAAGAAGAAAATGTACCTGTTAGAAGGCTCGGTTGTTTCTGATGTGAACTGAAAATTGCAGAGTGTTACATAGTCACCTAATTGCTGTCCATCTGTAGTGATGTCCAGTTTACTCCCAACTAGACATGAACCACCTTGGTGGAAAAGCAGTTACCAAGTGAAATCACATAGCCAGATTCTCAGGGTTTAGACCATTTTATTATAATTTAGAGATGGTTACCACACAACCTTTGCTTTCCAGCTAGATCATCTAGCTCACAAGCTATTTGGAAACTAATCTTCAGTTTATACCTGCTTGTTCCATATCTGATAAATAGTACTTTGCTATTTTCAGATTTGGCTTCATTTATGATTGTTACATAATGACATGAAGATAATCAAATCACTTATCGTGAGAGGATCTGTTTCAAGTTTCCTAGTGTAACATCTCGACATGAGCTCTCTGCCTGTTTTGGTCTCTGTGCAGGTGGAGTCTCACTCTGCACTCAGTGTTTCCTCACTAAAAAAACCAAGAAAATGGTACTTTTGGCAGGTTGAAGATCATGTAATATCAGAAGGAGAAAATTACGTATCTTGCATTGTCTTAAATTCTCAGAGGGTTGGAATGGATGAGCTTGTTGGTCCTGCCCCCATCAACAGTCCCAAAGTTGCCTCAGGCAGATAAAGGGAAAATCCAGGAGGGGAAAAAAAAAAGTCACTGAAACGTTTACTTAAATTAACCACCAGCTGTCTGGGCTTCAGTGGGCTGGATCTGTAGCTGGCGTTCATGGGTGTGCACGGGTCTGTAGTTCACTCTTGGGAGGTCCTTGAACCCACAAAATGTTCTCTGTGGAAGAACACAGAAGGAGCTGGACCCTTCTTCCAACACACCCAGGACACAGAGTTTGTCTTATCTCATAGATAAAGGAAACTTGACGATCTTAAAGGTCTTTTCCAGCCTAGATAATTCTATGAATAGATGTGAGTGCTGGTAAGGTGCCCTGGGCATTATGTCCTATAATGAGGTAGTGAACAGAACATTTTCATCTCCTCCTCAATCCTTTCTAAGTGAATTTACAGGTGGCCGACTCCTGCATCTATTTTCAGTAATTTATTCTTCTACTTAAACCAGCGAATGAAAATATGAGTTATCTTTCTGGCTGACATTTGCATACTCATTAAACATTTCACTAAATTATTTCACAACGTTATTTTAATGATTGCTCACTGACAGCTCAGGATGTACTTATCTCGTGGCAATCTAAATCGGCAGAGCTGTACTGCGGCTGACTTCAAAGGGCAGCACCATTATTCTTACCCACTGGTGAAATACAGCAGTGTCAGAGAGAAGCTGAACTTTTAATAGACAATTCACCATTGCAAGCTGTCTCCCCTTCCTTTTCACCCTCCTTTGAAATATTTGCCTATTCAGCAGCAGCAAAATTATCTCCACTAGCATACAGGCAGAGCAGGAATGCTTATAGGTCCCGACACTTTGTATTCTGATTGGTATTCATGGTTTTCACAGTAAGGTTTATTTTGTATTTGTATTCAAAGACAGCATGAATAGGAAATTAGCACAAAATAAAGTCAAATAATAGGAAGATTATAAACTGGTGGATTAGCTGTCTTTTTAAAACCTGAGTTGAAGCCTTCTGCTGAAGTCAATTTTTTTTTTTTTTTTAGAAAATATTCCTGTTGAATACTCTGGATTCTGTTATACAAGCCTGGATTTCTAGGGACATCTGTGACAGCTGAAAGAAGAATCCATTCGAACAACAAAGCATGAATTCTCCCCACTGTAACACTCACTCTGGTAATTTATTGCTTTTGGGAAACTAGGCAAAAGCCCGCTTGGTTTTTCTTGGATGTTAGGTAGAGCTACACGGTGCTTGTGTGCTCGTCAAGAACTGCAAGGGGAGATTTGTGTAATTGCAAGGTGATTGATAAACCAAAATAATGATAAAACTTCATTGTTCACTCAAATGCTCTTGACTAGTATTTATTTTCTCATCCTGTGAAAAAGCTTAACTGAAGCTGACAAGATAGCATATACGATTTGGCAGTAAATTAACATTTGTTTGGCACCAAACTGGAAACTTGGCACTGAACAGAACTTACCTCTTTCAGTTTAGATGTGACACAGAGACTGAGGTTGGAGATACGCAGCTGAAAATGAAAAAGCTATTCCTTTAAATTCTCAGGGGGTTCAGGTTTCATCTAGATTCCTAAGTCCCTTAAAGGATTTACAGCTCTGGTCCCCTCTTAGAAATTTAGTGAGTTTACTCAAGTGGAAAAAAAAAAAGTTATAATAGAAATACTTGAAATCCTTAATAAAAGGCAGCTCTACCTGCTTTGCAATAGTAAAATAAGATGGCAGTAGAAGAAAGGTGTTAATGTGCATTTATAAGTCAGATGCACAAGTCAAGGTTTTTGTGGTAAGTTGTACACAGCTTTTTTTTTTTTCTAGTGGATTTACCAACTGTGAGTATATATGGCCATGCTGGGAAGGACAAATGAAAACTGCAGGAATAGGAATTATTTCCTTCCTCGGTTAAAACGTCCAAAAAACTGAAGCTGTCAGAGATATGGAAAAACACAGTATTTTATAGGAGGCTTTTTTTCCAGGGCTTTTTTTCCCCTCCATGTCTCTTAATTTTGCTAAAACACTTTAAAGGAATATTGCAGAGAAGAGTTCCTAGTGGTGGAAAACAAATGTTTATCTTTTTAAGAATCATACATTATCATTATTGTGGATAGCTTTGCAGTATTTTACTTGGGAGAGAGATTTCAGGTTTTCATCTCTTACATTAGTCATCTGCACAAACTTGCTTTTTAGTGCTGATCATGTAAATATAAATCTAGATGTGGATCAGTAACACCACCAAAGTTACTTTGGAAGGTTCTTTACAGCTCTTAATAACTTGGACTGGGGGTGATCTGGTCTCCTAATACCTTTTCTATTTACTAATGGAGTAATGGAGGAGTTGTAATAAATTTATTATGCAAAATTAGTACATAACAGTGGTATGACTTGCAAGGCTTATCAGTACGTTAAAGATTAAAGTTTGTTACTAACAGAACTTTGCTCAGGTTCAATAAAAAGTCTTTATTGTATCTTTAATGTGGAAATGGAATATTGTGCTAAAATTAATATGCAGTGACATGAGCATTTTCTAGAAAGGGAAAATTAAACAGGTTATTACTTTCTTCTTTGAAGAAAATTGTTATTGTGATTGCCAGGCTATTATTTCTATTCATTTTCAGTACAACAAATTGGTTTTGCAAGATTTTGTTACTCTTCCTTCCTACACCCAAATCTCTTTTGTCTCCTGCTAGGCTTAGGTTAATGAGGGGCCAAATGCATTTTGCCTGTGTAGAAAATAAACAGATCTCTCTTTATTCTCAAAAACAGTTTTTCTTACAAAGCTTATCAATCATGCTGTTAAGCACGCAGACCCTTTGTGACTTTTTTTGTTGCTCTATATTATTTTTGATGATTACTCTTATGCTTGTACACCTAATTATTCTTTGAATAACAGGTGAGATTATGCATACATTCATTCATGATATTTGTAGGTTTCTGTTTTCTAATGCAGGCATATATGGTTGCTTTTTATAACCTTTTTGAAAGCTTTTATTTGGTCATTATCATAATTATTATTAAATAACAGGCAAAAAGCCCCATCAGTACCAAGACCTTCCCAGCAGATGAGCCTTCTCTCTGTATCATTATCCTGTAAATCTGTATTGAAGAACAAAGAATGTTAATTTGCTCTGCATCTTATAGTTCTGTGTTCAAGTCAATAACTTTAAACTTACAAATTCTGTAATTATTGTCCATGTATCAGGTACTAGTGTGAATTGGGGATGTGGTGCTTGCCTTGTAAATTTCTGTCATCCTCGTGACATTCCTTCACAGGAAATTCTGAGCAAACTTTCTGTCTTAACTCCCCAACAAAGTGGCTCGTTCAGAAATGTATCCTCTTTCCTTACTTGGATTATGCAAAATTCATCAGGAATCAGAATATTTGATTCCTTTAAATACTTGGAATATATCTTAAAATAAAGGGCAAAATGTTCAATAGTATTTGCCTTTTTTTGTGACTACTTTTCCACTTATGCTCCTCACTGCCCTCTGGGCCACTTTTAGTACAGTGTTATTAACACTTCAGAGTAGTGAAAGCTTCAAGCCATCATTATGGTGTTAATAAATGAGATATTTTATTGGGGTTTTTTATTCCAAATATGGTGTTTCCTCTTCAGATGGGTGAGATTCACCTCTGAAAACAGAACATTTAGACTGCAAGTTCTGAGTGTCTATTCAAAAATTAGAAATAAGCTAAACAGGTTCATAATAAGAGCATAAAAAGTATGTGACCCACATCTACTTCCCTTCAGCGTACATTGTGTTTCCTTTGTGGTATTATGGATATTTTCTCTTTCTTAAGAAGGGAAACTTTAGGAGGAAGGGGAAATGTAGAGAAACTGAAAAATCTGTGCATGATTTGAGAGGAACATGCTTATTTGGGATTAAATGGTGCCTGGCTCAATGTGTTGAGCCGTGACGGCTCTAATACAGGTGACTATGAGCAGCAGCATTAACATTGCTTCACTCTTGAGTTAGAAACACAGAATCAATGTTTTGAGGGGGAAGGAACCTTTCAAGGTCATCTAATCCAACCCCCCTCCACTAAGCAAGGGCAAGTGTAACTAAAGCAGGTTCCTCAGAGCCCTGGCCAACCTCACCTGCAATGGTTCCAGGGATGGGGCATTGACCCTCTCTCTGGTCAACCCAGTTTAGTGCCTCACCACTGAGGAAAAAAATTATTTTACCTCCTTTTAGTTTAAAACCATCATGCCTTGTCCTGTCCCAACAGGCCCTGTTAAAATGTCTGTCCCCATCTTTCTGACAGGACCCTTGAAGTCCTGAAAGGCCCAAGAAGGTCTCCGTGGAGCTTTCTCCTTTGCAGGCTGAACCCCCCCATCTCTCCCAGCCGGGCCTCCCAGCAGAGGGGTTCCAGCCCTCCCAGCACTGCTGGGGCTCCTCTGGTCCCGCTCCAACAGGTTCCTGTCTCCCTTGTGCTGAGGGATCCCGAGCTGGCCCCAGCACTGCCCGGGTATCACCCAGGATCCCCCCCTCCCTTGCTGCCCATGCTGCTGGGGGTGCAGCCCCGCCAGGGCCGGCTCCTCTCCAGCTTTGCACCCACCAGCACCCCAAGTCCTTCTCGACAGAGCCACTCTCGACCCCTTCACCCCCAGCCTGGGCTGGTGCTGGGGGTTGTCCTGACCCCGGTGCCGGACCTTGCTGAACCTCAGGAGGTTCACACGGCCGAGTTCTCCAGAATGTCCGGGCCCCTCCGATGGATCCCGTGCCTCAGGCCCGTCAGCTCCCGTGTAATCTCCGCCTCCCGCCCCGCTGGCCGAGGGCAGTTCGGTGAACTCGGTATCGCGCGTTTCGAAGGAGCGCGTCCCCCGGTAGCCCCGCCCGGGGGCTGGGCGCTGTACGGCCCCTCGCGCCGGGGAACGCGAATCACCTGCGGGGCCGGACGGCGCCTCTTCCACCGCGGGCACGGCCTGGGCCGGGGTTGTGCCCCTGCCCTCGGGCGGGACCCCCTCGTCCCGCGGGAGGCACTAGGGCCCGTCCGAGCGCGCTCTGCCGTGGCCGTGAGCATCCTGAGGGTAAGGGAGGTGAGGGGGGAGGAGCCCGGCCCGCCGGGACCTGCTGCCGGGCGGCTAAGAACGGCGCTGCCCGCGGCGGGTGAGTAACTCACTCCTCTGGCTGGAATGGCCGGGAAGGGGCCGTGACCACCGTGGGGGGGACGCCCGAGGGTGTTCCCTGCCCGGGGGGGGGCTGCCGGGGCTCCGCATCTCCCTCGCTTCAGGTGGATTCGTGGTCGCCGCCGAGGCAGCCCCGGGGAGGGGGCAGCCCCGCTGACGGAAGGCTTGGCGGCTTCACCCGCCGCCCCGCAGGGCGATTTCCCCCGGCCCCAGCCGGCTCTTACTTTCCGGGAGATTTGCCGTTTCCCCTCTCGCTTTTCCTCACAGTGCCTCGAGGTAAGGGAGGGAGCCGGGCAACAGGCGCGGATTTCCCCCGGAGGCTGGCGGAGCTTCCCCGCACACGGAGCTTCCCCGGCGGGAGGGGCGGCCGGGAAGCGCCGTCCGCCCTCGGCCGTCCCCCCGCGGCGGGCACGGCTCCCTGGGCTCCGGGTCACCGGGCGGTCCGTGGCTGGCCGTGCTCCCACCACATCCTCGGCCGTGTCGGGGCTGCTTTGCTGCCGGAGGCAAAAGCAGCGTCCCGGCTGCCACAGGCAGTGCCCCGGCGTTACTTGTTCCTCGGGCTGCGGTTGGTTTTTTTTCTTTCTTTCCATATGGGAAGCAGAAAAATAGACGTTTTTCATTCAGAAGCCTTGACAGTTGTGCGCTCGGTGCCTTCAACAGCAGGGACGAAGACATTTGATACTGCCTCCTTAATTACCTTTTTTTTTTTTTTTAACTGCACTTTATCAACACTGTCTGATTTATTCTCTTCCTGTTTTGCTTTTATTGCTGACATTTGTTATCTTTCATGTATTACATAACGACATCTTCAGCTTCGAAAGCGACCGAGGAGGGTCACTAGTTTTATGTCCTGGTGAGTGGCGAGGCCCCAGCCAGAGCGATGCTCAAACATCCTTCAGTGAGCACAGGATTGCCCGGGGATGTACGGAGGGCTGCAGTGAATTAGTTCAGTAACACTGACGAGGAGGTGGGGTAGCATTGGCTGTAGCATCACGGGTGACCGACCTGCTCTCACATGGCCGATAGCATCTCTTTGGGGTGGAGAGTTTATGGTCGTTCCCCCTTGTGGGAAAAGGGTATTTTTGGCACCCCGTTTTTCACACGGTGTTATACGTACCGCTGCTATCGCATGGTGCAGCTCGGCGCTTCTTAGCCCACGGAAGAGATGTACAACTCAGTAACGTGCTTCAATCTGTTATCTGCTTAGCTTTGTGTGCTGGACAAGGAAGTTAAAATATCTTAAAATTGTACTTTTATGTTGGTTTTCAAGACATGGAACACAACAGGCTTTAGAGAGCACTAGGATCAATGAATAATCCTGGTTTTCATTTTTCTTTTGTCCCAAATACGATACCTGTGAGGTCTTGGAGGACCTGGAAGAAGCAGAGACCTCCATGTGGAGCTGCCTGATCATGTGTTAACTGCCCTTAGAGTCCAAATGACTCTTGAACTGTCAAAGCCTCTCTGGGAAGGGTTTTGAGGTGCAAAGATATAAATCTATAAATCCTTTGGATTTTTGCCTTTCTGCTTCCCTGTGCGTAAGGGTCAGTGTGCACATTGCAATGAGCAGTTAACGGTGATGCCAGATGAGTCGAATATGATTGTGTGGGAATGCTCTCATGTATTTTAATGTCAGTGTATTAAAACCTACATATGACATTGTTCTGTGGAACTACATGTGGAAACCATGTATTTCAGTAAATGCCTCTTTTAAGAAATCAAAATCAGGGAGTCTTCCTTAAACGATGGCTTAGAAGAGTTTGGATGCCTTTGGACCATGAGGACAAAGAGGCTGGTGTCACTGAAGACTTACTCGGTCTTACGCTTACATCTGCTTTTGACGCTAATGGCATCTAAGCCTTACTTATTTCTGGAAGGCTTTAGAAGTCAAGTGCTGTCACAGGACAGTCTGTAGAGAAGCTCAGTTTTTGGGTCACATTGGTTAAGTAAGTCTTCCATTTTTTTAATCATTCACTTTGAAAGCTTGGATGTAGCTATTTCATTAAGCTATAGCCCAAAGGAAAGATAACAGCAAACGCTTCCTACATTCTGCTAGGCACTTGTCCTGGTGTGTTCCAGTAGTCTAGTAGTGATGGTTGAATGTCTTCTGACTTCTTTGGCATGCTCTATTACACGCCTCTAAAACCCAGAAGTGCCATTTCTTGGTAAGAATCTTCTATTGACTATTTAGAAAATCACCCTTTTAAAACTCTGCTGAGAAACGGTCTGGTTGCAAAGTACTAGTGAATAATCAGTTTTATAGTCTGCAAATGCATTTTAAACTTTTGAACAAAGTAAGTGTGCAACTTATCAGTTATGGCCAAATGTGCCCTAGAGGCTTCCCTTTTGCCCTTGAAGGAATTCAAGTTTTTTAGTCTTTCAGCATTCAGGCAAAGGAACAAAAGTCACTTTTTTGGACTATGGTTATATTTTATTTTAGCAAATATTCCGAGTTCCTGAGAATCCAATTAACCTTAAGATGAGGTGGCTGTGCTGTGCTGCATATTGCCCTTTGGAAGCTCTGTTGAAGTTTGATGTTTACGGTGTCTCCTCGCTATGATAATGAGGTGTTGAGGTGATGATCCTTGGACCTCCGAGAGGCTGTAAAGCATTGTCAAGGGATCAAGGCCCTGCGGAAGGAAAGAACATAACCAGCCCTGGGAAGGTGGGGCAGAGCTGTGCTTAACCGGTACCCATCATTTGTATTCTGTTGGCCAAGAATTCAGAAATAGATGAATGCTTCCTGATAAGCATGTTTAAAAGGTGGTTATTTCATCATAGATTTTTTCCGTGTACATAATTGCTTCTCCTGGAAGAATGAAGGCTGGGAAGAGATGGGAGATTTCCAGAGACTTCTTAAATTCTGACCAAAACAAAGATTATCTAAAACCTGTATAAATTGCTCTTACAAACAAACTTCCTGATGATTAAGAAGTGGTACTCAGGTGGGATTAATGTGAAGGCTTTATGTTTGCTACTTACCATGACTTTTTTTACCTGTCTCTGTCATCAGCCCTGAGTTGCAAACGTGGTAGAAGTTGGTTGTTTTTTTTTTTTTAATGAAAAATATATCAGTAATTTTGTTGTACTACCAGAATTCAGTTGTTCAGGAGAGGGCTAATGGATTCTGTGGAGTTGTTATGATAAAATGGAGATAGATATATGAAAGCAGAGTGGGATGAAGTTGGAATGCAGGGCTCTTTATTGTCCTTCTTCAAGGTAGGATTCTCCACGGTCTGCTCTCATTCTGCTCTCTACTGAGTCCTTTGCTCTGGAGTTAACCTCCTCTTGCAGAGTTCCAGTTTGCAGTGAGCCCCCTTTTGAAGAGTCCTGAGAAGGGTGGGTCTTGATGGGTGCCATGGTCACTGGCAGAGGGTTTGAGATGTCTGCTCATTGTCCATGTTGGCTGCGGTGGAGCAGCAGCCAGAAAGAAGCAAAGGGTGTGTCTTCGTGAGGAAGTCTAACTCGGCTCTGTCACAGGGTGTTTAGTGGACAAACTCACTTCAACTGAAAAGCTGCCTTTTTCGGCTAGTTGCATTTTCAAGTTAATGCCCACTGTCAGAAGTCAGAGGCTATGTGTATAAAGTAGCTGTGATTTTTTTTTTTTTAAATATATTTTCATCTACTTCTCATTCATGTCCCTGTTCGTTATGTGTGCTTGAGAGTGTTATTGTTCTTTGACCCTCAGACCTTTCATACTGATACTTTTACTTTTTATTAACAACTCAGACAGTCCTCTGTCAATCCTGTTAACAAGGCTTTCTGCTGCTGAACTAGCCTAGTTTAGGCAGTGATTATTTCTTTTCCATTTTGCCTAAATATGTAATAATGCCCAGAGAGGCTGTGGAGTCTCCTGCTCTGGAGAGATTCCCAACCCGGCTGGACACTGCACTGCTGGGCCCCCTGCTCTGGGTGACCCTGCTGGATGGAGCAGGGGGTGGCACCAGATCATCTCCAGAGGTCCCTATCAACCCCTACCATGCTGGGATTCTATGATAAATGGCATAGATAAGTTTGCCCTTCCTTTAAGAACTCTTAGAACTTTCTGGTATATTCATATCTGTGTGTTTGCTTGGTGCTCAGAGAGTCAGTGAAAGTCAATGGGATGAGGACTGGGACTGTCCATCTAGGGAGCTTGACAAGCACTTCAAAAATAGGCAAGGGCGACTGGGCTTAATATTGCAGGGTAGAGGTTTCTGCAACAGCAAATCCTATGCAAATTGAGTTTATCCAAAATGCTGCATTAATTTAACTATAGCTCGATTTATGTTTATTTATGCCTGAAAAGTCAAATAATGAATTATCGACTCTTCCTAGCTAATTTCCTGGTGGTTTCTTCCTTCCTCATATCTCACCTGGACAGCTGAAACAGGTGTGATGCTTTACCCTATTCTTTTTTCTGTTGAAAGCAGAGGTGATTCTTGCAGATGAAAATTAGCTGTGTGCACTCTCATCACAGAGAAATACCTTCCTCTTGAGCTTTTATACAAGTGGTATTGTATAAAAGAAATAAGAAATGATAAGAAATTGCTTGGTGAAAGCTTCTGTGTTTAGATAATAACTGGAAGAAAACGAACTGCCTGGGAATTGTCAAGGTCCAGGTGCTTTTTTTCAGCACAGTGCTGGCTATTTAAGACTACGTGAGCAAGTGTAATTTCCCCCCCATGGGTAATTGTGCTGTCAGTAGACTGTTGCATGTGCAACTTTCAACCTGTAGTTTCTTCAGGGTTTTTTTTTTTTTTTTTTTTTATGCTATACTTTGTTACTGGAGCATTCACTGAAGAAGTGTTTAAATTCACCATGGAAATACCCATCTATATGGGTCTTTATCCACAAGGGATTGCTCAGAGCAGGGGGATGTGGAGTGAAACACGTATACATTTTGTTGGTAGTGAAGACAGTAGCAATATCACGTATCCATTTATGTCAGGAGGGCTTCCTGCACAATAAGGTATTTGTGCCCCGAGTTATTAGTCTATGTGAATAAAGCTACTAAAATCTCATCTGTGAGTGCAAGAGATGTAAGAATTATGAGTTAATATTCACAGATCAAAATATGTGAAGGTTTTGGGGTGTAAACAAAATTACCTCCTGATGCATTTATATGATTACAGTGCCTTTATTTACTCCAGAAATATCTGAGCATTCAGATTTAAAAGGCTTTTGGAAACAGAATATAGAAAAAGTTAATAAAAATAAAACATTCTCTTCTGAAAACTGCACGTCGTGAAATATTCATAGCTCATCTGCAGATAGGATCTAGTTTGTGGAGAGGAATAAAACATGCAGGCTTTGCAGCTTGATGTCTGCTGATTAACATTGGAACATCATTATTTGACATAATCAGATGGCATAATACTTGGGGATAACAGCTCTGTATGCCTTTGACTGAAAAGGTTATTTCATAAAGATGAGAATGTCCTGCCAGCATCCTGGGGGGTCTCTGCTGGTGGTCTAGGATGTGAGGTGGAAAAGTATACTGCTGTTTCATTTTTTTCACCCATATTTTCTTCATAAGAAACGTTTCCTGCTTTAAATACTCTGAATATACTCCCTTAGTTTTTACTCTGTTTCTTGCCATCCCTCATTAAAATGATTTTTAGTAAGATTGTCATGTTTAAGAAAATAAGTAATTGTCTTTTTTTCTTTTTTTCTTTTCTGGAAAGAGTGCCCAGCTTCAGATGCAGCTGCTACAGTAGGCTGCTGTTAAATAGAGCCATTAGTCTTACCTGACTTTTTTTTTTTTTCCCTCTGTTTGTCAGCTCAGTTACAGTTTGTTGGTGCCAAAGAGTAGGCTCCTGGTAGGGGAGTGGAAGAGAGGGTCATGGTCGCAACCGCTCGCCACAGAGTTCCTGACCTCTGCTTAGTGCTGCACAAACCCACTTGTGTTTAGAGAAGAGGCTGATCAATACCAGAGATGTCTTACCCTCACTTCTCTGAAACTCGCTTTAATGTACGTTAGAATAGAGTATTGTGTTGCTTCAGGTGGGGGAAATGCTTCCTCCTGTTGTTTAGCCATGTCGTGTTTCTCCTCTCATATAACCGAGATTGGCGACAAACTCTATTCAAACAGAAATGCTCAAAGAATGCATTTATTTTGCTACTCCAAAGGAAACTGCAGCACAGCTAATTTGCAAATGAATATATTTAAAAATTCTTCTGTTCAAATCTTTTAGTATTGATTTCACAAGCAGGTCTAAGAGCCAAGTCCTTGTTCAAGGTGTCCTTTTGAACAAGGAGGAAAAATGAAGAGGCAGTAATTGCAACGGTGATTGTCTGTGGTTAATTTGAAACTCTTCCAAAAGCACCTTAAAAGACTTCTGAAAATCAGGGGGACTAGGGCATAAAGTGCCAAAGTTACTTGTGAAAATGGCACGTGAAACATCTGAAACACAGACCACAGAAGAACATCCTTCAGTTACCTTCAAAAAGGTTTTGTTGTAAAACCAGAACTAATTTTCCCACCTGCAGTCTCTAAAATCAATTGTACATACCTTGAAAACTGTATAAAATGCAAACTCTGTCGTCTTTGTGCCTTTCCTTATTTCAGAGCTTCCTGGGGTCCGATCACAGATTCATTCATAGTTACCAGAGTTCAGCAGACTGTGGGTTTTTGCAGCAGAAGTGAAAGAGAGGGGAATCTGTACATCCCTCCCCATTTTCTTTTCTTCCTCGCTAAGCTTGCTTTTCTTCATGTCTTTCGATAAGCATCTTAAACTGATGTGGCTCATTCATAGACTGAGCCTGGGGTGCTAGACCTTGCTATGGCCTCTGGTGAGCCGGGTTGCTTTAAGTGGGCTGAAAGAAGGGACCCAGTCTGCTGACTCTGGTAGAACTGCTGTGCAAGTTCATCCCGAGTTCATGCAGTTCATTCAGTGCAGTTCATTCACCAGAAGGCAGGGAATCAAATGCAGTACAATTTTGAGCTGTTTGCGGCCTGGTGCTCAAAAAAAAGACGCTGTGGTTTATTTGTAACATAAACATCAATCTTGTATTAGTTTATCAGATAAACAATAATGGCCTTAGCAGAACGCGTGTGTGTTTGTTGGAAAGGAGTATGTCTGTGAAACTCGAGCTTGCTCTGTTTAGGATTGTTAATCTAGCCCATGTTTAGTTTTGTTCTGTACGGTCCCTGCGGTAGAAAGGCAAGCAGTGCATCTGGGGAGCTCCTGTTACCTTGAGCTGCATGTTAAAAATAGCTGCTGTTTTTATGGAAGCATAAGGATTTATAATCCTATCTTTGATCATGTATTTTTAATGAAACAAGCCTGCTGTTAATGCCTTGCTGTGAATGTGCTGATAGTAAGACAGAATAGAATCATAGAATCATTTAGGTTGGAAAAGAGCTTTAAGATCACAGAGTCCAACCGTTCCCCCAGCACTGCCAGGGCACCACTAAGCCGTGGTGCTCAGCACCACATCTCCATGGCTTTGAAACCCCTCCAGGGATCATGGGGACTCCACCACTGCCCTGCGCAGCCTGGGCCAGGTCTTGACAACCCTTTCAGTGAAGACTTTTTTTCCTAATATGCAACCTAAACCTCCCCTGGTGCAACTTGGGGCTGTTTCCTCTTGTCCTGTCACTTGTGACATGGGAGAAGAGACCTGGCTCCACCAGGCACCAGCCTCCTCTCAGGGAGGTTTGAGCAAGGTAGTCTCTACTGAGCCTCCTTTTCTCCAGGCTGAACAACCCCAGTTCCCTCAGCCCCTCCTCACAAGACTTGTGCTCTAGACCTTTACCCAGCTTCCCTGCCCTTCTCTGGACACCTCAGCACTTCAGTGTCCTCCTTGGAGCAAGAGGCCCAAAACTGAACCCAGTATTCGAGGTGTGGCCTCACCGCTGAGAACAGCGGGGGTGATCCCTGCCCTAGTCCTGCTGGCCACACCAGTGCTGATCGAAGCCAGGATGCTGTTCACCTTCTTGGTGGATTGTTAGGTGTGTATGTTAGGGCAGAAACTATGTTTAAAGTTTTCTCCTTTAAAATTACTTGTATGTGGTCATAAAGACATAGGGTAGGTTGTGAAATGATTATAAATAATTACATAAGTAATTAAAGATTAGTTTCTTCCACCACAGCAGTAAAGTGCTGTCAGCCCATTGGGTTGACAGGTATTGATCCTGGCTTTTAGATGTAACCCAGTTTTACCTCTTATGTTGAGGACCTGGCGTTGTATCTGCAATTATTTGCTGATCCGAACAGCACTATCTAGAAAACTTCTTTTTTTTAATTATTAATTAATTTTTTTTCCAGCTGCACTTTGATATGTAAGGTTTAGTTCAACTCTGCTGCAATCAATATGACCTTCTCCTGTTGACTTCAGTAGGTATCAGATTTGGCCCATAATTTACACTTGCAAATAATTGTGGGCACAAAATCCCATCTCCAGAAATGGAGACAATTCCTCAAAACTTCTGCTTGTGACCTTTTTTAGAAGGGAACTCAGTACTGGGCTGTGCTTTTTCCCTTCTCTGGGGCAGTCAGAAGTGCCAGATCATAGTGACATGTTATATAGTTGCCTCCTTGGAAGGAAAGCTTTCTCTAGACCTACAGGGAGCTCTGCTCCCTTGTCCCTGCTGTGATGAGTCACGGGGACCTTCACCAGAGAGAAACTGCTGTTGTAGTGCAGCCGTGAGCGTTCTCCAGCTACTGCTTGGGTTTTCCGTTCGTGTACCTATTGGTCCACACAGCCTTTGGTTCTCTGCAGCAAACAGCACTACAGTCAGCTGAGGTGTGAACAAAGACACCAAATATTTGCAAGAACAAGAGCAAAGCCTCAAGGTGTGGATTCAAATGTTTGCAAGACAAAAATCCAGTGTATTTCCAATAGATTGTTTACCTCAGCTAACTGGAAGCAGCCTGACAACTTGAAGTCATGCTTGAGAAAATATTTGAAGTTCTTATTTTCAAGTATAACTTTGAAATGTTTTATTTAGAAACATCTACTGATTCAGAAACTTCAAAATTTATAGATGACCTTTAAACAAAGAATACAGTATCAGTGCAAGAGAGGAGTGAATTAATTTCTCCTATGTGCTGGAGTAGAAAGAGTTATAGTTAGACAAGATGAACGTCCTCTGTCTGATACCAGAAGGCCTGATGCTGGAAGGCAGCATTAGGACTGATGCTTTTCAGTGTACTGAATCCTCCTTCATGACCTTTATAGCTCAGGAGGAATTTATAGTGAAATGTTTATCCTCCAGGATGGGCTATCAATGGCTTATTAAAAAAAAAAAAAAATTTAAAATGATAGTGCAAGTTAGGGGAAGGACTTAATATGTTCGGAAAAGTAAAAGCAGCTGAAATTTTCTTTGTACTCTTGTTTTCTTGCAATAATTCCAACCACATAAGAAAAGCAGCACTGCCTTCCTATGCAGAGAATAAAAAACTCTGTCAAAGTGTCGCAGCTTTCTGATGATTTCTTCACTTTGCAAGTAGTGTTCATGAACATTTAACTGGAATGACTTGCATCTTACTTGGTGTCTGTAAGCTGATTTTTCATTATTACTGGTGAGCCTCAAGATACAGTCTTTTGGCACCTGGGTTGATGCAAATCAAATTCTACATTGCTATATGGGGTGTGAATGTGTGTGTGTGTGTTTTCATATTGCTCTTTGTGGGTTCCCAGCTGTGAAGGATATAACCTTGGAAGTAGTCCAGTGATTGCTTGCATAATGACATGATGTGGTTTTCACCCAGAACATGTAGGTGAAGAAGTTAATACCTATAGAGCAGTTGGTCTGTGGCTTCTTCTGTCTCACGTTTCAAAGGATCAGTTAAAATTTGAGCTACTTTTCGTTGTGGCAGTTAGGGTGATGAATATAAAATCTTTATTACTATTTGTCTGGAAATGTCACTCTTCGAAATTAAGCTAGGTAGCAATGCCAGTCTATTTAAATGTTATTAATAGGAGAGGCATCAATTAAAGATGTTTTTTCCCCTAACAAACATGCAAAAGAAGGAAACCAGGGCAGCCCCACTGGATTGCAAAGGCTGGCCCATGACATCCAGCTCTAACTCTGTCAGGGAGTTTAACTGAGTTTGCCAGACAAAAAAAAAGATTTAAGTCTTGCAATTTTTGGAGTTAAATGTGGTTAAGAAACAACATTTCCCCCCAAAACTTTGTGCTAGGTTCCTCTTCATATACAGCATGGCAAAATACTGACTTAACGGTATTTGCCTGTCTGAAATGGCTTTAGCGTCCTCACCGCTGTAACCTCCACCAGTTTGGAAGAATACACTTGTCTCAGAGAGGAAAATCCTGTGAGACTACCTAGTAGTTGACAAAAACTGAACAGTTTTAAACAGTCTCCTCTTCTACATGCCACTGCCAGGAGTAATGTTGGGATTCCATTCGTGGATGAAGCCAGGGTGTGTTCAGATTCCACGCAGCTCGGTGCGATGCAGGAGAGTAAATCCTTGAAAAGGTGCCTGTCAATGGTGAGCGCTGTACTTTGCTAAGGAGGAGTTAAAATCTGTTCAGATAAAGGCAGTTGCTGTTCCTGTTTGCATAGATGTGCACTTTCAGCTCTGCGCTTGTTCTAAGGGGCTTGGAGACGGGCCCCAGTGTGCTCAGTGCCTCTGTACAGAGCCAAATTCCCATGCTGTGATGGATCAGAAGCAGCGAGAGCACAGTACTGCAGCAGCAAACGAGCTGGTAGCTCTGTCTTCTGTCCCTCATGACACCAGGCGTTTGCAATCTCCAGATGCTCTGTTCCGGTTCTGACTCCCAAATCCCGCGAGCCTGATGGAGGGAAGTGAAGGGAACCTGCAGGGCCACGATCCATCACTCCACAGAACTCGGTGCTTGTTGTGGGGCACAGGGTCTGGGACTGCACAGCCCGCTTCTGGGGTTTGGGGCTTTTTTTTGGGCCTCTTTGCATGTATTTCAAACTGGGCAGGGTAAGAAAGGGCCCAGTGAGGAGGAGTATTAACCAAGTTCTGGTGCAAAGCTTTCCAGATACAAAAGACCGGAACTGTAAGTTCAGGTGATTACTCCAGGCCACAGATTCCCAACTATATTTTTTCCTATTTGTCTGTAAAGATGTAAAAGGCCTGGTTAAGCAGTCCCAGGTACAGTACAGTGCAGAGCAAAAATTCACTGATGTGGGGTTGGTTTTTATTTGATTGGATGGGTTGTGTGTGTTGTTTGGGTTTTTTTCCCACAAACTGGCTGAAGGAAATTTTGGAAACATAATTAGTAGTGTATCAGCCAGTTTGGTTAAAACAACTGCAAAATGGGTGAACCAGTTAGACTGTAGAATTGAGTTATCTCTGCAGGCTGTCCTTACAGCTTGTCCTTTTAACTATTTCAGAGAAACGGGCTGTCGAATCCAAGCTACTCTGTAGTTTGCAAAGAAACCTGCACTCGGCATTTAAGTATGGGTTTCTCTTTTTTTTTTTTAATTTTTTTTTTTCCCCCTTGTTTCTAATGAGAAATTAATTCAGCACAACTTTTTCTGTTTCTTCCTGTGCACAGTTAAACTGCTCCATAGAGGGTATGTGTACCAGGCTGGCATCCTGGGGTAGCACTAATCCAGTAATTTATGAGTTCAGCAGATGTTTCTTCCTTTCAGGCCAGGTGTAATCTCAGGCACCTTTTTTTTTAATTCTTCTTCTTCCCTGGAGTAAATGCTAACTGGGCCGATGGCCAAAAATTTACTAACGTCTCTTCTTGTTTTCCTTTTTTCCTTGTAGATATGCGTAGCGTCACCTTGCATCAGACTTGCCCTCTTTCAGGGAGAGCACGGTGATGCGCACGCTCGTACTTGCTGCAGAAAATGATCACTGTTTGCTTTACCCGCACCATAACATTTACCGAGTTGTATGAATGTGTTTGGTATAACTGGAACAGAACTGAACTGGTGGGTTTTGGTCAAAGAGAAAGATCTGTGTTGTATATCCTAAGGAAATTTTTTTTTTTTGGTAAATGTTTTTTTTTTTCACCCTGGCCAAAGTATTGGTAGAGTCAATCAGCAGCAACACAGCCACCTTACCCTGAGGGGTATGAGCCTACAGCTCTCAGAGGAGCACAGACCTCCAAAGAGAGTCACCGCACACATCTCAAAGTATTTCTTCACTGTTGGTAGCCCTGTCATCTCATTTGCCTAGCCATGTTCTGACCTGAGTTTTACGCTGACTTCAGAGTAAAACTAGAGGAAAGAAATGATGGCTGTGTTGCTGCTGATTGACTCTACCAATACTTTGACCAGGGTAAAAAAAAAAAAAAAAAAAAAGAGTAATGATAGCAAGAAAAGTAGAGAGGCAGAAATGATCCCCTGGGGAATCACTGTGAGGTCTGGATTGATAAACTGTCTTGTGATTTTCCTGGGTGGAGAAACTGGCATGCTAGGGAAACTTAGAGAAGGCGTTAAATTGGGAGTCACTCTGCACCAGTGTCAAGCCACACAGGGGTTAGAATATGGGCAAATGATAACAAAGGCTTAGAAATCCTCCATTCCTCTCTTCCCCCTGCCATACCTAAGGTGATTCTAAAAATTAAACATACTAGGGGAAGATCTGTCGACTTTGCTGGCAGAAACAAACTGCCAATAACAGAAAGAAGGATTTAAATTTTTAGATACTGTGAATCCTTTACTACAGGACTTTTTCTTTCAGAGCTGTGATGGTCAAGGGAAGGAGAGTTTTCAACCCTAACTGTCTTGTCTGTGCGTGCAGGAGCATTGGATATAGTGGTAATTACATTAGCTAAACTCTGCCTTTTGCCTGTACAGCTGATTTTGCTGGAGAGAGGAAGTGTATGCACGGTGCTGGCTACGGGGTTTCAGGCAAAAATGTTCCATGGCTGTGATTGCATAGGCAGAATTAGACAAACAACCCCAAAAAAGCTAGTATTGACATTCTGGCAAGATGTTTCTGTGGAGAGCCAGCCTTGGTTGGTTTAGAAAATGAATTTTCGGTGTTTTGAATCACCACTGTTATTAACTGTTGTTACTACTCAGTTGTCCAAGCATGGCTTGATGGTCTTTCATGTGTAAGAAAATTCATTGCCTGCACCGGTGTAAAGTTGCAGGATGTGGCATTTTAAAATGTCAGTAAGTTAAGTGAGGTCTGTAAACATTTCTGGGCAGATTTTGACTCCTTGGCTAAGCATATAGTTACTGTCTGAACAATCTGAATGGAAACATCCCTGTGTTTCATTACATCACAACTTGATTAATTGCAGCCAGTTGAACGTTAAATTACAGTACCAGGATACCTAAACCCTGACGAGCTTTTAGGAGAGAGAATTCTGAATGCTGTCAGAATTAAGTGTGGCACTTTCTGACTCAGATTGCTATGGGGCAGAAGTTACCACTAAGGATCTCACGGCGCAGTTACGTTGTGGAGAGTCCAAGACCTTTCTCTTCACCTCTCCAAGGCACAAATATTGCTAGAAAGAGTCTGACCTCCTGGCTGGCAGTACGTGATCTGTCGTGCTCACAGTATGCATAGGGTCCTCTTTTTTGTGCGGCCTGACACATCATTTTGAAACCTGAAAGCACCCCAGCTATGGTGAGCATGAGCAGCTCAACCTGTAGCAGCAGCCGCGGAGGAGAGCCTGGTGCTCTCTGAACTTTTGCCACTCTTTTGTTGTTAAGATTCTGGGCTGTTCCTCAGCTGCCACTTTCGTGAGAAGCAAATACGCAAATACGGGCTTTGTCTCACTGATAGGTGCCAAGTGTTGTATAAAAAGCATTTCAGAAAAGCAATAACGTTAAGCTGACATTTGTTTGAAAAAGAATGAAGATTGTATGGGTGTGTAGTCCAGAAAATGCCACGTTTATTGCTGGGCAAGAGACAAAGGAGGAGGCTAAAGCGGTTCAGATGTAGTGGTTTCCATTAAAATCTTTACTTTCTGCATTATCAGGTAATTAATGGTGCTGTGCAACTCCCCATACCAAGTATAAATTTGTGATAACAATTAGGTAAGCAGTTTAACTCTTTAGTCTCAATGGCAGGACTAGAAAATGAAGCAATGATAAGTTTAATGTGTGAAACTAGTCAACTGTCAGGTGTTAAATTAAACAGCATAACTCTGTTTGCTCTTCCTAACAGATCAGTTTTAAGTTCGGGTTTATTAGTGATAACACCTAATGCCTTAAATGCTTTCCTTCCATGAATAAGAACACTGCAACTATATAAATAACTGCATTGCTTTGATGCTTAGACGTGGTTATGCCTTATAATTAATTCACTTCCCAGTAAGAAAGCCAATTTTAGAAAACAATAGTTTTATTTTATCTCTCATTCTCCAGAGGAACTTAATTTCACACTAATTCAATTATGTAACCACACTTATTATGTTATTAGAGTAAATCTTTCTAAAATAATTGGATAACTTTAAGTGTTGCTAATGATTTTGACTTTTTACCTTGAAAATTTCTCATTTAGTCAGTGTTTCAAATGAGCATGCTAACAATATTTTCATTATTTTCTGTCTCTTTGTTATTTTATTTTTTCTGTTTAATTTTTGTTCTCTTTCATTAGGCATTAGATCTAAAAAGCATCTGCTGTGACCAGCTGGCTTTTACCTACCTACCATATACTCTTTTTTTACTTATTTTGCGGTCTTGAAACATTCATGCTGTAATGTTGCAAAAGGTGTATGTGGGTGCTTGTTTTTTCCACTATGAATTGTATTAATCACTGTTAGTGGAGCAAATAACAGCATGTTCATGGAGGCATATGCTTCTTTATGAAGGATCAGAGCTGAAGTTTTTACTTCTATTTAATGAAGACCTGTTTATGGTGATTTTTGTACACGGTAGGTACGAGAGCAGTTTGTGAACTAGGAAATGAGAATTGTTTGGGTTGGAAGGGACCTTAAAGATCATCCGGTTCCAACCCTCCTGCCATGGGCAGGGACACCTCCCGCTAGACCAGGTTGCTCAAAGCCCCATCCAACATGACCTTGAACACTTCCGCTTTGAGGACTTCTCAGTTCCTCATTAAACCCAGGTCCTGAGGTGAAGTAGTTCCATAGAACTTTTAGCGTTGAGCTGAAATTCCCATCGGAAGTGATTGCCTACATCTTGTCAGAGTCTAGTAAACATGCTATGGGATGGATACATAAGGTAGACTTAAAACCTGTCCAGACTCGGTCACTGACTGCTCCTCAACCAGAAAAACAACAGGCAAGAGCTGACTCTGGACGCTGCTTAGCCAAGGTGTGATGGCAGGATACCATTGTCAGGAGAAAGCGCAGTGCTGCAAGTGCCAGGCACTCTTGTTACGTATTGCAGCGAGAGTGGGGCTGGGGGCTGGTGGGATCTGAGGCTTAGAAACCCTGGAGTAAATGTCATCTCATTTTTCAGTTTCCAGAGGTATTCCACCATGTAACTCTGGGTGTGTTAAAAGCCATTAGATGAAGCCTTTCTGTTAGGCAAGGCAGCTTAATGATGTTGTATAAAGCCAGAGAAGTATCAAAACGTGCTTTTTTTTTTTTTTTTTTTTAATTGAAGGAAAAACACTGCAAGATTCATTAACTAGTGTTTACACCTGGTAATTTCTGTGCCTCGTTTGTATTGCAGCATGTTGCTACAGAATATGGCAGGATTTTGCCAGGAGGGAGAAATTGGCATTCTCCTGAGGATGACCACAAGTCCACTTTCTTCTGTGATGGAGAGCTAAGTGCCACCAGCAGATGGGAGAGTGAATTAAAGCAAAGGTAATTGACAAAGCTTGGGCCCTTTTTTGTTCTCATTCCTTTTGTTTTGTTTGTTTTTTGATTTAGTGACCTAAAAAAATCAAACCAACAAAAGTACCTGACTGGGAACAGTTGTTCTTCAGTGGAGAAAGGTTCTTGTTGCTGTACGGGTTGCTAAAGCTTTTCTTCATTCTCTTCACCCTTTCCAGCTGCATTATTAAGATAATTATTTTTATTTTGACTGAAAGTTTTATTTAGTTATTCCAAGTGAACTCTTTTTACCAGGTGAGAGACATAAAAGAAAATCAAAAAATTAATTCTTTTCATTCGTAGAAGGCAGCTGCCTGTGAATGAATTGTTGTCCAGTTGGCAATGGAATGGCCTTGTTTTGGAGAAAACAGAAAAAATGCAAAATAGAGATAAGTGATATTGAAGAAGAAGAGGTAGGTTTAGGGTAAAGAGAATTAGTTTGAAAGCTGAGCTGCTAGCCTGATGGTTTTTCCTGTTGTAAACTGTAGTAAAAATCTTTAATTGTGACTATAACCAGTGACTTGTACTGGTTATAGTTCTTCTGAAAACAAATGTCTGCTACTGTGTTTTGTCCATCTAGTAATTATAATCACAGTTTAGAGGTTTCTATGCCATAAAATCTTATCAAATGCAGTGGAAAAATCCTTGCCCTGTTAGAGTTGATGGAGATGCTGTGACTTCAGGAGGATTAGTGTTCAAAGACTCCCAGTTGAATGAACATGTTTCCCTCAAGAAATGGATGGAAGATGAGACTGCGTAATTACTGTGGGATGGATTCATTTGGAGAGATCCTACTCATTTGAATTACTACCAGGAGGCGGACTTCTCTGCTCTATCTTTGTAAATCTGGAAGGTGCATTTTATAAAAACTAAGCTGAAAATGAACCTCGAGTAGTTGATGGCTTTGTTTTGTTGCATATTTTGTGCAATTTGAGAGTGATCGTTCATCAGTCCTCTTTAGAAGAGGCAGTTGTAACATGGAAATGAAACTCGACCTAAAAGTGTTTTGGTTTTTTTTTTAATTAAGCTCGATTCATTGGAGATTGATTTACCTCAATAAGATACGATATAAAGTCAGTTCTCATTGTCATCTTTGAAACATGGAAAAGTGGATAGTGAAAAAAAGAGCTCCCATGGAGTATCAAAAGAGATGCTTAGTGTAGGTGCTTAGTTTACCTGGTTAGAGTAAGCTCTGGACTCCAAACTCTTTTTTTCTGAGTTTGAGCATGTGGCCAACCTGAGATAATATTTGGGTTTTAGTTCAGGACCACAGTGTGTGTGTTTCTAATTGTTTCCCTCTGAGAAGTTAATGTTTGCTTGGAGAGAAGGAACTGGTGTGTGGGGAACGAAGGCAAAGGTGTCTCACAACTGCAGGATTCAGCACTGGAGAAATGAGACTGTGCAGAGAGCTCAATTTTTGTGAAGAACTTCTTGTAGCGTTGACCTGACCCTCTTTTTTTATCTGCAGCTCGTTAGATCCGTGTCCACATTTCAGTAATTAAATCTCTCTGGTTTGTCTTTTAAATCCAATTTGGGCTGTTTTTCAAAGACCGTGGCTCCTTCGTCTGACATCTGGATATTGAGTTTATCTGAGCTCAGAGTTGATCACCTAAATTGAGAGTCTCTGGTTTTGGGTCTGCTTTCTGATGGATGAACACATCCCTGCAAATGGACCTGTGGCCGGGGTGCTGTGCTGTGTTTATTTGCTTGGAACTGGTTAGTTCAGTTGTGGGGTTTGTCTTTTGGCGGGGTAAGGAGGAGAAATGGGCAAAGCAGTGGAGAGAAAACAGTTAAGGAAGTGGTACTGAGATGGGAAATGTGTGTCCCAAGGCGTTGATAGCTGCTGTGGGCAGCATGCACATCAGTAAATGCATTTCTCCTACCCACACAGAGCAATTACGCTGCTGCTTATGGCAGATAGTTCACTATTTTCATTATTAATTTCTGTTTTGGGGGATTTATAATACAGACTGAGTCTGTGTCTGGGTAATTTTATTAAAGCAGTTTTTGAGAAGTTCTTTGGCTGTGCAAGCATGGAAAGAATATTAAATAAAAAGAAAACTCTGAACCCAGGGAACTTAATGTTCTGATATGGGATGTTAAGCTGTCTCATCACTAATACATTGTATAATTTCTGTTTTGCCACTTACTGCATGTAAACGTAATGGCTTTTCAGCATCAGTAGCTTCAAAACCAAGTGTTTAACCTTTGTAATATTAGTCTGAAAATCAGAAGATCTTAAGTAATGAGTTTTGACATTCTGCTAAAAAACCCCTTAGATTCACTAAGCTTCCCCTTCCCTCTTTCTTAATCACCAAGAGAGCTCAGGATGTATCTTTTTTTATCAATACATACTGATTGGTAGGTGAATGTACCGTGAAGCATAGTTAGTGTTGTCTGCTTATTACTGGCACTTCAGTTCACAACTGGCTGTATCTAGATACTGAGAAGGAATGGGAAGGGAAATGCTTTTACTGGACTCCCAGTAGTGGTCTATAGGACGTTGGTGTGAGCTCTGGTGTCCCACCAGCGTATCGTCATCAACAGTGTCCTGCTGAGACAGTCACCCACATACCTGTCCCTCTTCTCCTCTCCGCGCACCATCAGAGGGTACACAGCATCCTTCGGTTCCATCAGAACCTTCTGTGTGAGGGTGTCAGAGCCTGGCCCAGGCTCCCCAGGGAGGTTGTGGAGTCTCCTGCTCTGGAGAGATTCCCAACCCGGCTGGACACTGCGCTGCTGGGCCCCCTGCTCTGGGTTACCCTGCTGGGTGGAGCAGGGAGTAGCACCAGATCATCTCCAGAGGGACCTTCCCACCCATGTCATTCTGTGATGCATCTCCACTGCTGTGCAGTGGCAACGACTTATCAGAAACCTGACTCTGCTGGGTTTTCAGAGCTGAGCTGGCTGTTGGCTCTCCAGCTGCCTTCCCCTCCAGTTTGAAGGGATGTTTGCCAACAGGAAGGAGCTGAATAGACCCAGTGTTACAGCATGAGTTTTGTCTCCCTTGCCTGCAGCACTGCAGGGGTGGCTTAGCCCTGACTGTGAGCACCATGTTGCTCAGATGGTGTTCAAATACAGCTCCTGTGAGACCATTGAAATCTTGGTAGTGGTAGTATCTACCCAGGTTCTTTAGGGTGTCGGGTATTAGAAGTAAACTAACCTGAAAATTGACTTAATGAATGAATAGTTTTTCCAAGAGGATAGCTGGGTAATGATGTCCTCGGTTCTGGTGACTGGGCTTAGGCAGAGTCCCAGCATATGATGAGTTGTGGGATATATGGGAGGCGAGTGATCTGAGAAAATCCTGGTGAGGTCAGTGGAGAGGTTTTGGCCTTTTACATCTTCATCCATGTTTGTATGTGATTATAATCTCCGATGACGAATCTGAATTATTTCATAATCCTCATCAGCACAGTGTCTGTGAACACCGTATAATACCTCCTAAAGACTGTTTTTTGTACTCTAAATGAGCGTAAAATCTGGGAATTTGGCTTCGATTTCAGTATAATGAATTTGAAAGAGGTTGCTTAATGCAGAGCAAGATGATTGTTATGAATATGTATGTGGTCCTGTAGCCTTTTTTATTCTATGGATGCCCGAGGGGATGAAGTGGCCGAGCTCCAGACTTCTGCTCTTATGTGTCAGCTGCTCTTATGTGTCAGCTCTTGGTGAGGAATGTTTGGTAAATTATTTTTGAGGTTTTAAATTGTTTCTTGTTTTCTTTTTCAAAGAGTTCTTTAAGGAAGAGAGGTCTGTGGTGATCTTACTCATATACAGCTCAGGTGTATTTTTCTTTTTTCAGGTTAAGGGTTTAGTGAATTAAGCCTTCCTACTTTCTGAACAAAGGAAACTTAAAATTTATATATATATGTATTTAATTAATCTTGAAACTTCCTAGTTAGGAAAAAAAAGTCAAAGGCACCAGTATGTCTGAATTTCACTGTCTTCCTACTCCCTATCAGCTCCTACCCCAATATATGAATTCTATTTCAAGTTAGTTTAGCTAACTGGTAAGGAAGATACAGAATTATGTGCTACATTTTACAGTCTTCAGTAGTATTTAGCATATTTCTGTGGCAGTTATGAATTTACATTATTCCATTCTCAGGTTATACGTGGCAAACACTTTTTGACCTTTTTTTTTTTTAATAGATATGTAATATTTATATTGTTGTGTATATTTCTCCCTTAAATTTCAACTACATTTGGTGGCTATAACCATAGATTTTGACGATGAAATGCAGCATTTTGATGGATCATGTAATTTATTTTAGTTTTTCTCAGCAGATTCAGGTAATTAATAATAATGAAAACCAGCTATTTATTTTCTCTCTCAAATGGAAAATGAAATAAATATAATCAAAAGAATTTTTATTTTGAATCAGTAAACAAGTATGTGCTGTAGTAAATTAATGTTTGGTTTATTTTTCAAGTATACTGGAAGTACACAGGCTTCTTCCAGAAGCTGTCAGAGGAAAGCGAAGGTGTTTTGGCAGTATGAATATTTCTCATTAAGTTTTATGTAACTACTGATATAATTTCAGGCTGTCTGCCCATTTGGTGAGAAGCTCATGTTTTTATCTGTCCCTTGTAGTCCAAAGAGCTGTGAGAGTGGGCTTGGATTCTGCAGTTTGCAAGTTGCAGGCTGCTCGCTGCAGCTAGAGAGGGAGGCAGGAAAGTCCCTGGGAGAAAACTGGGACCGCACAGAAAACAGCAATCGTAAAACCTTCTGTGAGTACAGGAACCAGAGCCCTCATTTGCTAGAGACGGAGGAGAGGTTGTATTCCAACACATCAAGTTTTGGTTTTGCTGGGGGTTTGTTTGTTTATTTATTTATTCTTTTTTTTTTCCCCTTGTTTCAGTAACACAACATAAAACTACAAAAAAAAAGACTCTGCTTATTGAACTCTGGGAGAAGTTTATTGCTTGGTGAACTCCAGCCTGAATGTCACAGCTGCTCGTAATTACAACTAGGAGTAATTACACCATGGAAGATTAATGTTGTTGTACATTTGAGTGCACACAGGATAATGGAAACCTAGCGGATGCATTCAGGCTGATGAAAGTTTAATGTAATGCACACATTCTTAGCTGCTTAATAATAATTTTATGCCTTTATGTAATGCTTTCCATGCCTATACCATCGGGCAGCTCTGTACCACTGTACTTCCCTCTCATTCAAAAGTCTTCAAACCATCCTAGGAAAAGCATCTGGCTTAACATCCCAGGCCTGCTGCTATCTTTGGATGCTGTCACTGTCTGTTAGTAAAGAGTCTTTTATTGGTAACTCCTTTTGCTTTTTTCCTTCATTATATAGCTCACCTTGGTCTAGTTTTGTGGCTTTCAAAAAAGTTTTCCAAAGCAGTAGATCCTAAGAGTTATTACTGTTGCTCAATGATGCTGTGTTTCTATTTTTCATTTTAAGTTACTGCTCTTAGGTTTTGGCTAGAAGGGATTTAATATTTCAATACAGGGTTTTTTTGTTTGTTTTTTTTCACCAATTGGCTTTTTGAAATTACTTCAGCTAATTTGATTAGTGATTCCGTGCTGCTTCAAGACCCAGAGGTACAAAACTCTGGTCTGCAGCCTATTGGTACCTGCAAGGCCACGGGAAATGTTCTGCAAAGGCAAACAGTCTGTAGGACCTGTGGTTAAGAGTTTGGTGATGAAAGGGCATAGTCACTTGGGAAGAATCAGAGCTGACAGAGGAGAACATGAGGCAACACTTTTCTTATGATCTTGAAGCCAGTGTATTTTTATTTAATGATGCCCATGAGCTGAGCCTGTTAGTGCAGTCAGTTCCTCAGATCTGCTGGGGTTTGAGAACGTAAGGAATAGGAAGTGGGTCACCTGCTTACCATTCTGTCTGGGTTTTAGAATGTTTTCTTATATCTATCTCTTCTGTGCACCTAGCAAATCACTTTCTGAGACTTTTCCAGTACTCTTGGGGTGGAATTCACAGTGTGCTTTCTTTGGTGCCCAGATTTGGCACTTTATTGGGGGTGTTTCACTGCCCCATTTCTTTTCAGAAGACAATCGTAATTACACATAATGGACGTCACCTCTTTTCCCTCTCTTCAGTGCTGGACTCTTGTCTTGCAGTTAAATAACCATGAGGCAGCTTTTTCAGTGGAAACTTTACGTAGCTGAATTTTGTTACTAGCCGAATATTTGGCACAGAAAATGCCACCTTACCCATCATTTTTCTCTGGGAAAAGCAGCTTTAATTTCCAGCTCTTGCTGTCTCCTTTAGATGACCTTGCAAAGCACGCTGGTCCCTGGCAGGCCAGGCAGTGTGGCTGTAGCGTGCAGGGAAGGGCAGAACAATGTTCTGAATGCCTGTCGTGTGCTCGCGTTGTGGGGAAGACTGGGAAAGCTCTGCTAGCCCACACCAGCAGAACTGGACGTGCTTCTGTCCTCATGTCTCCTGGCAGGTCCATGTGCATGTTTTCATCTGGTTTTACTATTACAATTTAAACTCCCTATTTTATTGACGGGCTACCTAGATGAAATAAAACCTTTATAAGTCCCCGCAAAAGCTCTTATACCACTATTTTGAATGTATTGGATTTGTCTGTTTGGCAGTTTAGCATGTACATGAAGTCTTTATTTATTCCTTCCTGCCAATTGATGGGAATTTAATATAAAGTCTTCTCTTTTTGTGTATTCTGTTAACCATTTTTGCTTTCTTTGCTTGCTTTCTTACTGATTTTTTTTTAAAAAAAGCTCTGTGATGTGCTGTGAACCTCTCACACCTCATAGAAAAAGGATTTGGAGAACTTTTCCCTCCATGAGGAAAATGGAATACCCCAGCTGTGCTTCCCAGGCTTGCTAATAGATCTGGTTTATTGTCTTCTGTTCCAGTGCCAGAGAATTTTGTCAGGCAATCCATAGTGATTGATTCTAAGGAAACAAAACACCATTTCCTCCTGTTTTCAGTCTTGAGTCACGTTGTAGCTCTCTCACCAGAGGCACAAAGCAGCTAGTCAGGTTCTTTTCCCCCAGCAGTTCCAGAATTCCTGCACTTGTCGACAAACAGCTGCACAAAATTAACTGGAAGTAACTTTCAGTTCTGGGCTTCACACCTAGAAGAGATGATTCAGGTTCTGATAGAAGCAGCCTGTCATCCTTCTGGATTTGATACAGAACAAAAAAGCTAAGTCCCAGTAATGGAGTTTATGTAACTTCCTGAGTTTTGTATTGTTTTCTTGATGTAAGCTGCTCCAATGTGATGTGGAATTATTTTTGTTTTCATTCTAACTACTGGTCACCAGTAACAGAACTTGTGGCTGGGATTTGTGGCATCATTTGCAGTTTGCTTGGTCTTATTTTTCCTTGTGGATAAACCTTTATACTTTCAGCTATCAGAAAATCCCAGGGAATGTGAATGTTCTCCTTTCCGTGTGCAAACTGCGTAGAAAGCCACGGTGTTTTGTTGCTAGTAGGAGCTGATGCAGCAGTATTTGCAAGGGCAATTCATTGCTCTTACTCATACGTGCCGAGTATCTTCTGCTGGGTAACAAATGAAAAATGAGAGGGGTGGCTGCAAGGGCCAGCGTCCTGTCTCTTGGGCCACTTCTCCCTTGGTAAGCTTTGCCATTGATTTCATTATAACGACTGGTGAAGTACCACGTTGTGAGAGTCAGAATGCAGAAAAAGGCTCAGTCATTAGGATATAGTCTTAAAAATAAAGTAAGATCTTGTACCATAGGTATTACGAAATACAGCATTTCACATTCTTTCATGTCTTCATGCTGTGCTGTAAACACCCCATTACACCATTGCTGTGTAAATATGAGCCAAACAAAAGAAAGTTTGAAAACTGCTTTTTAGTCAGATGGAGATCATCATTCCCCTGTCTAAGTCTCTGTCTAGGGGTTTCTGCTTTCCTTTTGCAGCAGGAAGTCTCTGATGCAGAGGCAGGGCTAATGTACATAGTTGCAAAGCAGTGCATGGCATTTGCTAATCAAGATCTGTGATAGTCTGCCATGGGAAATGATGTCAAACACAGATGGGATCCTCCTCCTTCCTCTAGGACAGTGGATTTTAGTGTATCGGGAAGTTACTCAGCATGGATGTGCTGCTTCTCTTGAGGATCTGCAGGAACGACATCCATTCAGTTCTCTTTCCATCTGCATTCTCCATTAGTTGTCTGCAAGTCCACTCTTGCTTCATACTGAACTTACTCTGTGAATACTCTGTGGGGCTGTGTGAAATAAGTCAAATACTTAAAAACAGCATGAGAAAGGGGAATATGAGTACGGGCTGGGAAAGGCTGCTAGGACAAAGAAGTTGAATAGCTAAGAGGTGATGGAGAGGCAGGTTGAAGTAAGAAACAGTCAGGTCAGAGTGACTTGCTGGGGGGAAGTGAGCTCTTGTAAAAGAGTTATTCCATGACAAATCACATCCCCGTTCCAAATACGGTCATCCACAAGGCACGTGGGTCCTTGTAGGTCTGACAAGATAAAGCCATGCTGAACTATCTTCTGTCAGGGCTAGCTTGATGCCTGTCACCACCTAAAAACCAGCCAAGGTGTGTTCACCCTTTCACTGGAAGCAATTTCCAACATTTAATTGGCTCTCAGAGAAACCACCACAACTCCACCCTCTGGTCCTTCAAAATGTGCGTGACATCCATCAAGTTACTCAGGTGTGTCTGTGTAAGACACTTAATTCTATATTATGTAATATGGCTCTTATAATATGAATGATACCAATTCTATTGAAAACCATCACTAATTATTTTCAAATCTTAGGTGCAGATATGCATCTCAAGTGGGCTCGTTTTCACATTTCTTCCTTTTCTCATCTCATAAATCTTCCTTCATATTTATCTCATAATCTTACATCATTAGAGCTGAGTGAATGTGGATGATACACTGAAATAGTAACTGAATTTCTTACCCCCTGTTCCTTGTGTATGTGCTTCGGGTAATATTGTTTCAGAGTAAAGAACTTTGGATGTCATTATTTTGAATTAATTGTGTTAGTTTATTAGGAATCACTTAGCATGCAAAAGCCAAAGTGTATTTGATATGCTGTTATGAAATCTACAGAGCCATAGCAAGGGCTTGTGCGATAAATATCGTGTCTTCATTGACCAGGAGGAGTAATCTGGGCTAATGTGGGTCGATTTTATCCTAAATAGTTGGAAATATACTGCTGACTTAGAATTTCACTTCCTATCAAGAAGAATCTACTAAGAAACAGTAGGCCAAGGATCAAAGTGCTCTTCTTTTGGTAACCTTGCTGTCATAATGTAACACAAAATTAACACTGCATTACTTCAAGTGAAACACTCACACATTGCCTCTGTGGAATGCTGAAATATTTCGATGTTCTTAGGAGTTTTGTCCTTTAGCTTTTGTACCTGACAATTATTTTTGGCAAAATGGGTGTGTTTTCCCCAAAGTGCTCTGACTACGCTAAGCCACAGTCCTTTCACAGAATATGGTTCCATTGAAGACTTTACACTGGCTCTGCATCTTTGGCTGGGTGCAGACAGCTGACCTTTGGGTGAACTTCTTGTAATTTGCTTTTCCTATTTGTTAATGATTTGAGATTTTGTAGAGGATTTTGCATGGCAGCAGAACAGGAGATGAACAATAATGTATGCCCTCATTAAGTCTTCAGTATTTCTTTTTCATTGGACTTTGAGTGGAAAGAACTAAGCCCTTATTCAACAGTTTCTGGAATCAGAATTTTCCTCCTTAAGTAACCAAGTGCCTACTGTACTTCTTAATTTTCTTTTAGTGAAAGGATTGCACAGTGGCATTATTTGGAGTTTAGCATAGTAGATGGCAAGCATACACTTGGGTTTGTGGTTTTTACTGTTTTCCCTGACATGGCTTTTTCCCCCTTCCACACTGATGTAAATTTGCCTGATTATATCTTGTCCAGTCTGCCCAGAAAGAGGCAGAGGTCTTTTTGGTTTTTGGTTGGGTAGGTTGGTTTTTTTTTGTTTTTTTTTAGTTTTCAGTGCAGTAAACTCCCACACCTCTGTTTCCCATCAATAACCCGCTATTTTGCCAGTACCATCAAAGTTCCTTGTGTGAATTAGTACCCTTCCTTCCTTCCTTCCTTCCTTCCTTCCTTCCTTCCTTCCTTCCT
>JANVCC010000024.1:1566902-1614963 GCA_025345505.1 Todiramphus chloris collaris
CCTTCCTTCCTTCCTTCCTTCCTTCCTTCCTTCCTTCCTTCCTTCCTTCCTTCCGTCCGTCCCCCGGCCTTACTGCTGGAGATTTAGTATATTTTGCTGACTTCTGCAGTGGTTTTTAATTTAACATCCAATTGTTTTCCTCTCCCCTTATTTGTTCTCCTCTCTTTCAGGCCCTCCTTTTTATCCTATAGCAGACAGTGGTGTTTTTATTTTTCAGCTTCTATTGATGAGCTTCTATTGATCTTGCTTTTTTATATAACCGTAAATAAAATTATGTACATCACACGAGCAGAGTAATTTGCTGTAAAATCATTGCTTAGATAATATTATAGAATGGCAAACTGATGTTAAAATGTCCTCGTACCATCCCACAGTTTTTAAAGTGAAATTGCAGACACTGGGCAAGTTTGAATTCAGCTCTGCAGTGACATGTTTCTGTGCATTTAACACATGACAGCAGCTTTTCTTTTTCTGGCTGCAATCCAAAGCTTGCTCCACTCCTGTTTCTTTTCTTCTTCCAGTCACTTTGGGTGCATTTAAGGAAGGGCTATTAGAAGAAATATGGCAAAATAATGATTAATATAATGAAGAGTATCTGAAATGTAGCCTAAGCAGAGTAGTTAACTACTTTCTGCTGCTCTCTGTTTCTAGATCATCAACACCATTGCAACAGGGAATTTATTATTTTTTTTCTACCTTGCTTTGCGTTTGGATTGTTGTTTTTCCATTGCAAATTAAACACTTTAAAGACAAGTTTTTGCCATTGGTATCTTAAGAAATGAATGAAATGCTCATACGAATACCTTGTGTGCAACTGTTGTGTGTTGTCCCCTTCTAATTAATAAGCAAATCTAATGGATTATCACATTTAGATAATTTCTAGGTTAACAAGTAGCCCTATTTTCACCTAACTTCTGATGTGATCAGAGCAGCAGAACTGTCGCTTCATAAAAATTGTTTTTATTTGTATAAAGCTTCATTTCTTTTTCTCTGTAGAAAGATAATTACTGTACAAAACACTTCCCACCCCCCAGTTCAAATATTGCATTCCCCTTTTTGGCAAAGCACTGATTTTTAAGATCTACCCCCTGTTTTTTGCAGAGTTTGTTCTCTAGGTCTTTTTTGAGTTGTTTTGCATTCATCTTTCTGTTCCTTAAGCAACACACTGGAACTGCCTGATGCACAAGCTCACCTTTATCCCAATGTCAAATGGGCTTGTTTTCTAAAGATCCACTGACAGCGTGAAAAGGAACAAACAAATCCATCAGCTTGCTAAAATGAGGGTTAAAAAGCCTGGAAATGTTAGCATTTAAATTAGAAAGTGTTGATCTCCTGCCAGCCCTCTACTTTCTCTGGTCAGTTCTTGTGAACTGGTGGGATATCCACTTAGGCAAGTTAACCTCTTGAAGCTTTTAGGGGGAAGCTGTTTTGTCTCCCTGCAGACTCAGGAGAGAGATGCTGGCAGCCTGAGCTGTGAAGTGCACGTTTGGAGTGGACCGCGTGCTCAGATTTATTTTTCTTTCAGCTCTGCTGTAAAGTGAAGAATAAAAGTGGAGAATACCAATTCTGAAGTAGTACTGAAGTAAATCTTAGTGCTGTATGCATCCTACTGTTAAAAAAAAATGTGCCAGTATACAGAGGAAGGCGATTTGCACCCTTGGAACCTGTTAAACTTTGACACTGTCGCTACTGAAATCACCACATACCCAGAGAACATGAGTCTCGGTTTAAAATCAAGAGATGAGAAATGGTTATTTTTAGTTGTCCTCTATTTTGTGAGCCATTGCAACTTCTAAAGCGTATCTTGGCAGTCATGAGAGCCAGAGGCCCGACTTTAAAGGCCAGGATGTGGTGGAAATGCTTCGCTCTACAGCACACCCTTAATCTTGTGAGACCCCTGCAGTTACTGGGAGCTGGCAACGCTTCAGCTCCTAACCAGATGGGGAGGAAAAGCACACTTATGCTGGGATAAACCTTCTGTCTGTGCCAGCAGACCCTGGTACCTGCTGTTCTAGTACCTACTTAGAAACAGGTGAAGAAACTAAAGGCTGCTTTCATCTCCCAGGTTTAAAGACTGTACCCCACAAGCTCAAGAATAATTTCCTTATCTGCACGATGCTGGGATCTGACTCTTTAAAGGAGGGGAAAGCAGCACCTGTGTCTTCCTCACAGCCAAAAGCAGGCATGGTGAGCAGGCCTGTTGGTAGTGTGGCCAAGGTGCTGTTAGCACAGGGTGCTGGCAGGAGAGGTGCTCTAAAGCCGTGCTGGTGGCCTGGGAAGCACTCCTAGAAACATTTCCTGCTGCTCTGGAAGTCAGCTGCCTCCCTCAAGCAGAAGGAATAGCTAAAGATGATCAGTATGGTAGTTTTTATTACCAAAAATCACTCTACTTCTGTTCTATCAAGAAACAATGGGCCAAATTTCAATGATTGTTTTCTTTTTTTATTCCTCAGTGAAATATCCTGCTTTGCCTTACAGGGTTCTTTAGGCTTTAGGGACCACTGAAGGGATGGCATAGTCAAACAGAAGTGCTTATTTTAGTCATAACTACTTCTGTCTGGTACCAATTAGGAAACCAGAGAGGCTAAACCAGTTTGTAAGTAGCAGTAAGGGTACATTTATTGAGAGTTTTGGATTACCATGCACTTTAAAATGATTTCTTTGAGAAGTTTATCAGGGAGAAGTCTTTAGGGAGAGAGATAACGTAATGATGGGAACTTAAGCACAGAATGGAATCCAGTTACACTACCAAGGTGAGCCTTTTAGAAGAAATAATCTACTGTACAATATATATTTGCTTACAGCAGTATTTCAGTACTCTCTGTAAAAATCATTAAGAGGAAAATGTAAGAAGAATTGCATGATGTTTGGTATAAGAGACTAAATGAGATGGGTGACTGTGTTGTTATTCCTTAGTTGAGCTACAGCAAGCTGCTGCCCAGGATGCTGAAAGGGCAGAGCTGCTGTTTCTCAGTGCTGTGTCATAGCCCGTCTTGTTCTGTTCTTTCTTTGGTCACCTAATTAGGGTTTGCTGCAGAAGAGAAGTGGATGATCCATGAGGAGTCTGTGCCTTTGGCAGATAGGCATTGCTGTCGTACTCCTGGGCTTTCATTTGCCTGTGTCTTACATCTGTTTATTTGTAGAGGAAGAGTCTTAGGACACCATTTAAAGGATATACGTAAGATTTTTACCATTTGGTCAACACTTTGCTGTTTTGTTTTTTGGGTTTTTTTAAAGAGATTAGCCACTCTAGTGCATGCTGGGCTTGTGCTCACCCCTCTCTTGTAACAGGCACTGCATTCCAGTCACCCGGCTTCTCAGCGGTGTACGCCTTAACCCGTCTGTTGGAGAGAGGATGGAGCATTCCCATCTGTGTGGACAAAACCCAATCCTGGTGCGTGCTCTTGCTGGATGGTGTGAATTTGTCTGCATAGCGTCAAGACCAGCATCTACCTCTTTAGGGGGCGTGTAACTCCAGTGCTACCAACAGACTTGTCCTGCGGACTCTCACAGTGTTAATGCTGTCAGTGGTGTGTGCTCTCTGGGGCTGCTCTGAGGAGTTCTGATGTCAGCTTGATGCTATCCTGCACACTCTCAAAACTTGCCCTTATCTCTCTCTCTGTAAGTTTTTACATAAAAATCTTCATAGAAATCCACTGTATATTGAACAGAAAAGGGTGAGTCTGACATGGAAGCATGTGGAACTGAACCACTTAGGTTAGATGTGATAAAAATTGCTGATGTGGCTGTAGGAGAATGTTAGTTGAGGAAAGCCAGGGATTACCGTGGGATCAGTTTATGATACTTAGGTCATCCATACACACATCTTAGACCTTATGAAAAATAGCCCAGATGTATGTTTATGGGTATTGATAATTTCCTTGCCGTGATGCCATGAAAAGGATTTCATCAAAGGAGCTACGAGGCTGTTAATTAGCACTGCTTCCCCAGTCAGCAAAAGACAAACCATGTTTATGTGACTTGCTGAGCAAGAGCATGCTTAAGCATATCCATAAATGGCTTAAAGAGCTAGATGAACGAGTGTAAATATGAGGTGTAATCATCTTTGAAATAAAAAGCAAAAAACTCCTAGATTGAAACGAAATAATGCAGAACCTACACTTGAATTCTTTACCCACTCAAACGAATAGTCAAAATGTGAAGATCAACTTGCAAACCTTGATCGGCTGTGGAGTATTCCTGAGATGGGTGGGCAGAGAAAGGGAAGAGAGCAGGCGGAGGGCACCCACAAGCAGTGCAAAATACTGTTCTACGTGGCAGGCTTCTACCTGGGGGCTGCCAAAATTCCCAGCACAATGAGCTTTTTTTCCCTCTCCATCCCACAGCTGTTACAGCGAAGCTGAGCCTTTCACAACAAACCTGTCTGTGGACTGAAACAGCATACATGGCTTGTTCTTAGGGTGGAAATGGTGGGCAGCAGCAGGGGAGGAAAGGGTTAAATGAACCTTGACTTCAGTTTTCAATGTTACACTTCATTTTAGAGGAAAGTAAGCATCCTAAAATGTTGGGGTAATGATGGGTTTAGGACAAGTTCATTGTAAGAATATTATTTTTGTCTTGAATTCAGTGGTGAGAAATTTAAAGCCATTTCCTTGGTTTCCCTTTGCACCCTCTGTTGTGCCTTTACATCTGCCTAAACACAAATGGTGTTTCTGATGTTTTCAGCACCCCAAAAGGATTTATAAACTGTGACCCCATCGTTGGTACTGCTGGTTCTGCCTGCCTGTAGTTTGGTTTGGGGTGACTGGGTACAGTAACGCTGATGTGGGGGGCTGAGACACCAGTTTCAGTTGCAGGATTTAAGAAATAATTGGTGCAAAGATTAATTTTCTTTAAAACTAGCAATAAAATGGGCAGGCAAGCACAGTGCTTCTGTGCTTGTGCCTGTAACTAGCACAAATTTTCTTTTTAAACCTCTGATAAAGGCTTGAGCCAGCTGAAATGGTGCATTCTCATGTTCCAGCCACTAGCAATGAAATGGCTTTAATACTTAAGTAACTGTTTTTATTAGACCCTGGTAGGCTTTAATAGGTGTTCCTGGAGGGCCTTGACTCACTTTTTATTGGTTAGCTGAGAGAAAAAGCTTTTATTCTTTTCCAGCAGGACCCTGAGGGTGTCATTCAAGACTCTGGGGCAAGATGCTGAGCTGAACTCAGCAATAGGAGGCAACGATAATTCTGGATTTGAGGGAAATACAGGAGCGTAGATCTCAGTTGCACTCTCAATTTGTAAGTTCTGCTTTTTGCACACCCAAAACATAATCATCAGATGCTGTTTCCTACGGATCACCTTCAGAATATATTGATTCACACAAAGTCATTTCTGATGGTGGTTTGAAATGGACTAACTTTTGTGTGAAAGAGGGCTCTGCTAACTTGTCATCTTGCCCTGCATCAAAGACAGTTTTCAAAGAAATACTTTGAAGAAACAATGAACACTATAGAAAATTGTACCACAAGACATTAGGGCTTGAAGTGAGACTTGCTGTCCTATGATCCTAATGCTGCTAAGCATCATCTTAGCTGGAGCGGATGAAGAGCGTTTATCCCCTAGAGATGCAATCATATGTAAGCTACCCGCACAAAATATGTGAAACATTGATCCATGACCCAAGGAACGTTACTGCAACTTTAGAATTTAGACTTGAGAATTTAGGGTTTGTTTTTTTCTTCACAAATTGCAGAGAAATTTTTGGAGTCTTACCATTTTTACTGTAAGGTAGCAAAAGAGATTATTGTTGAGTAAGAGTAATTTGCATGTCTTTAAAACATTTCCTTAAAAATATCTGTAAAATACATTTACAGTTAAAAGACTTTAACTCCAACTGATTTTGTTGAAAATACTAAAGGAAAAGTAGCATCTTTTACCTGAGATCTGGCAGAGGAAATATCATCTAAAATGACGTTTGCTTTTTTTTTAATTTTAATTTTTTTACAGAAATCTTTACACGTGAATCTAAGTTATAATAAAGTAACTACATTACTTGCTGTCAAATTCATTTGCTAGGCTATTGAACAGTTCAGAACTGAAATGTGTGGGTTTTTTCTTAGTTTTCACTCCCCCCCCATTATTGCTGTCAGCTACTACTGTTGTCAGCTGGGCACTCAGGATGTTTTTCCTTTGGCACAGAAGCATTGATGGGCTGTGAACAGAGCTGTAGGGTTAATTTTCTGAAGTGATGTTTTGAAGTGCAGTTATTTTTGCAAGTCCCCAGTCAGAGTACAGCAGACAAACTAACAAAATGTGAAATATTAGGGCTGCTGGGGATGGATTGAAGGCTAAATATAATTAAATTGAAACAACAGGATGAATGATGTCAAGCTCAAAATAGAACTCCTGTAATTTTACAGTCTGATTTGATGCACGTAGTCCTTCTTACTCTAGCAGGTCTAGGACATAGAGCAGTGGACATGTAGTGGTTAGTATCTTAAATATTACTAGAAAATGGAGTTTAGTAACAGAATTCATTGTTTAATGTAAAGGATGCAGTTTGCCATATATTTATATTTAGTTTCTATGTATATATATTTATATTTAGTTTGCTAAATATTGTGAAGCTCTACTAACTAAACAGAAAAAAGAACATATTTATTTTTTGGTCCAAAGACATAGATGAAAGTAGATTGTCCCTTTCAGTAAAAATGTCTTTTGGATGAGATCAGGGAAGCGGAATCCAGATTTCTGATTATAATTTTCCCCAAAACACTTTCTAATCCCCAAATGGAAATCCTAGTGCTGTGGTGGGACATGTTCTTCTAAAGAAAAGCATCTCCATGTGACTCTCCTGGGCCTTCATGGGCTTCTGGCTGCTCCTCTCTGTTCCCAGCTGTTTTCTCAGCAGCGTCTGCCTGCCTGTATTTAAGGGATCTCTCTGTAGAGGAGACAGTAGAGAACACACTGCCTGGATCCAGTGACTCTTTGTCAATCAGACATGTGAGAGGAGATGGAGAATACTCCTTGTTTTGCTCATTCACACATGAGGACAGCTCTTCTCATTCAATCCATCCTCTGTCCTCCTCACAGAGGTGCAGTCATTCTCCTGTCCTGGATGGGGCATTCCTCTGCCAGGCAGCCACAGAAATGGAGCTTCAGTAGTGGAGCCTCACACGAGCTACACACCATCCATGATTGGATTGGAGAGACGGGCCTTCAGTAGGGCCCAAGTTGCTTCACCTGAGAAGACTTTAATATCTTTTCGAAGTTAGCCCACTTTCATTTCACTGGTGTTTTAGAATGCACCATGAGCTTGTGTAAGCACCATTTGTAGTGCACAGGAGATATTTTGCAGTGGCTCCTTTTTTGCTTTTCTATTTCCTTCCAGGTACCAGATAACTCTTTCCTGCTACTGAAATTTGGCAGATTCTGAAGGCAAAAAGCGGTTTCTTCTGCCCTGGGTGTGAGGCAGGAGAGTGGTTGGTTTGAAGATTCATCAGTGTTGCCATGTAAATGAGGGATGATCACAGTAGCCCTAAACCAGCTGCTCTTCCTACTCTACCAGGCTGCGTATCCTTGTGTTGCCAGCATGACATACCTAGCGTTGGGTCACTGTGCCACCTTCAGCTTTCTGAAAGCCCATTTCTCTCTGTAGTCTGATCCCATTGTAGCTGTGACAGCAGCACCAAGGGGTGCTGATCCCAGAAACTAAGTTCACTGCTATTTTCCATGGTGGGTTTTTTTTTTTTTTTTGCTAAGCTGTGTGAGGAATTCCAGGTCATCTCAAATTATCCAGAGTGCATTTACCTGTGACTATTAAAGGTGACCAGTACAAATGATCTATAGATAAATATGAAACCTTTTGCCAACTCAGGCCACTGCTGCAAATGGAAAGAAAGCCCATAGTCTTTATATATATAAAAAGTAATATGCAATCATTGTATTTTATGGACATCTCTATATTTCCACGTATACATTTGTACTTTTTCTTCTTTATCATTGTAGGATTGCCAGGAAAATAGTTGATTAGTTTTTTTTTTAAATGAAAATGGATGAAGAAAACTCTAGAAAGCTGGAAAGGTTTGTTTGGCTTTCAGCTCGAATAAACATGTCAAGTTAAACATCCTAATCTAGGCAATTTAGTTCAGCTCTGACATTTTTGCCTTAGGCAGTGATTGGAAAATTGTGGTTTCTGTCACAACCAACCAGCTAAGCTGCCTAATTTTCATCTTGAAATTCCCATGATCAACATATTTTGCTTTATTTCGTCCTTGAAAGGGAAACCTCGTTACTCTGCCTATTTTTTAGCTAATGTTTATACTTACCATGAAGTAATGAGGAATTTGCCCTTCTGTAAGGCATAGGTAGTTTACAGTGAACTCTTTTGAGATATTCTTGCAAATGTTGTAGGTTTTATTTATGGTTCCTTTTCTTGATTGAAGAATCTCTCATGTATTTTACTAAGCAGTCAGAAACTTTTAGGAAAAACAATATACCATCCCTTATGAGGCACCAGGCTCTTCACTGAGGAAAGGATGAGACACAACAGGCATAAATTGAAACAAAATAGGTTCAGGTTGGATAAAATCCTTTTTTCTTATTATTTTTCAAATATATTCTGACAGTGTAGTGGTGGAACAGGTTGCTCGGAGAGATTATTCAGTCTTCCATCTTTTGAGGGTTTCAGGACCTGACTGTGTAAACCTTGGGCAACCTGATCTGACCTCATAGCTGACCCTGCTTTGAGTAGGAGTTTGGACTAGAGGCTTCCCAAAGTCCAGGGTAAATTACTGTGACAAGTCAGTGAAGGCTCTAACATGCACAGCCAGCCTTTTTTATATGCAAGGAAGCAGACACTTTCTTCCCTCTACTGCTGGCCATTCTGGGGAGATTCTCTGCTTTTTACTACCTTAAAAGTCAAATTGTCTGCAGCCTTTCTTGTTGCTTAATCAGATGTGGAAGCACCTGTCTCAGAATTGGTTGCTGTTTGACAGCACGTTACAACTCGTATGAATATGTTAAAATATATATTCTGAGAGATGCCAGAGAAATCACATTTATGCACTGAAGCTGTTTCTCTTGGTTTGGTTTTGGTTTTGGTTGGGTTTGGTTTGGTTTTGTTTTTTCCTGTAAATGTCTGTGAAGGCCTGTTCAAGGTAAAAGGATGCAGAATTGTAACAGGGGGGAGATTTGACATTTGTTTGTAGCATGCTCTGCAACATTTAGTGAGCTAGGAGAGACTTGTGTTTCTTAATGAATGTCCTTTAGTGTCATTCAGGGTTAAACACGCTGCATGACAATGGGTTTAAATGCATACAGAACGCTTATCCTGCCATACAGTGCCTATATCATACATATCTTTTCATCAAATGTATATTGTACATGTCTTACATTTCTTCCCTGCAAGGGTCCACCAGGCCTGGCCAGGCAGCCCAGGGCAGCGGTGGAGTCCCCATTGATCCCTGGAGGGGTTTCCAAGCCGTGGAGCTGTGGTGCTGAGGGACAGGGGTTAGCAGTGCCCTGGCAGTGCTGGGTTAATGATTGGACTCAGTGGTCTTAAAGGTTTCTTCCAACCTTTCTATGATTCTATATAACCACTAAACAGTTTTGGGCTTCTGTTAGTGTGAACTTGTGGAAGGTGAGAGCAAAACTACAGCCCAGAATAATTTCTGGAGTTGAGTGATGTCCCTCAGAGCAGCACGGCTGCTGGCTTCCAACAGCATTTTTCTCCCCTTGCTTTCCGATTTCTTCTCCTTCACCCGCTCTCTGGCAGAGATCTGCTAACCTGCTGCTTCTGGCACGAGGGGATGTAGAAGAAGAGCGAGGCAGCGACGTCATGCTGCAAGTCCAGATGGTGTGGACACCGACACAGGGGCTGTGGAGGGGGGACCGAAGAGGGGAGTCTCAGCGTCTGAAAGCTAACGAATTCCATCTATCGTGGGCACCAAAATGTTAAAAGGGGAACTGTATAAATGCAGATGGAGATGGTATTTCAAGTTTTTGTACATTGGATGCATTTTACTTCCTACACAGGCCAGCTGGTAACAAACCAGTGCCCTGTTTGCCTCCATTAGTAAGGAAAGAATTGCCACACTCAAAGAGAATGATGAAAGATGTAATTCCCTGATAGGATGATTAGAGAACAGGAAAGGAAGCAAAGTGCAACTGAAGAAAGAGCATCCTTTACTAGGAAGGATGTGGTCTTGCTAGTGTAGAAAGGTTTATTTCTAACTCCCAAAGCTTAGAACTCCTTGGCTTGCTTGGAAAAAAATCCTGCTCTCTTTACACAGACTGTATTTTATCCCCCCTCATAACTGGAGGTCTCTTCTGTCCTTTGGTGGTCTGATGACCTTCTCTTCCCCAAATTATCTTGCTTTTTAATGTGGTTGCTGTATTACCTCTTTCTGATGTCTGGCTTGTGATTTAAGTTGCACAAAGAAAGTTCAGAGAGATTTCACTGAGTATACTTCAGCTGGAAAGTAAAAGAAGTAGAGAGACCATTTTTTCTCTCATGATGTAATCAAGTGGCAGAGAGTTTTCAGTGAACTGATTCTTACCTTCTTTTTGTAACATCATTTAAAAATACCCCAGTCCCACCTATTCTCGTTTTGCTCTAGGACCTTTTTGGTAAGTGTCATAATGATGTTAAGCTAAACTTTATTTGCAGATTTCTCAGCTCTCACTCCTGGGTACAGGGATACAGAGTCTTTAGGTAATGAAAACATTTATATAGACACACTATGTTTGGAAAATTATTTTTCTGAAAGCACAGCATCAAAATGAAATTCAGCTTGTGAACAATTTTTTTTTTTTTTTTTAACGTGGTTTATTGCTTTTATTTACCACAGGCTAGAACTAAAATAAATTGTAGTTTACTTTTCAGTAAGGTTTGGTTAAAGGGTTTCAGGTGGCTAATGTATTTTATACATCACACATCTCTCTCTGATCATTATTTAACATCAAGTTCCTACTAACCCTTTGTGTTGTTGTCTTGATTCTGGTGCCACAGGGAGAGTTAAGCTAAAGAGAGCTGAGAAATCCCGATTCAAACTTTCCTGTAGGGAAAACCAGTGCATGTGGTAGAGGAAAGGGGCAGAGGGTGACAAAACAGAGTGGTGTTTACAGCTCCCAAGTTTGTTTGCTTGTGGTGTTTAACAACTTACTAGTCCACTAAAAACAAACAAACAAAAGCCTGAAAACAATGAATTCTCCAGCAGTCAACACAAAACAGAACATCCAAACAAAAAATGACCAACTGAAAACAACCCCATGTTTCTTAGCACTCACTGGTTTGACCCAGAGCAGGAGCAGTGGGAATGGGAAGACTCTGTTCAGGGTTGGCCTCTGACTTGCACGAATGTCGTGCTGCACGGGGAGTAGTAACATGGGAGGAAGCCTGTCCTCCTTTCCACCTCAGAAATCTCTTGTGGAACTATACCCTAGAGCTACTTATTTAGATGTATGTAATCTCAAACTCGAAATTCATCCCCCCCAAAAATGAAATCTAGTTTCACATTGCTCTGTGAGTACCTCCAAACAGTGCTGGGATTCCCAGGTACAGCTCCCTTGTGTGAGCTATATACACTTGGAGGTATTTATTCTATATGAAGTAAACCTTTGATTTAGATTAGAAAGAAAGTTTTGACTCTGTATGTGGTGAGAGCCTGGCCCAGGTTGCCCAGAGAGGTGGTGGCTGCCCCATCCTTGGCCCCATCCCAGGGGAGGTTGGGCAGGGCTCTGAGCAACCTGCTCTAGGTGCAGATGGCCCTGCTCCCTGCACAGGTGGTGGGTTGGATGACTTTGAGAGGTCCTTTCCAACCCAAACCATTTTCTGATTCTAGGATACTGATTTGAGAAAATCCCAGCCCTCTTCATGTACATGTGTAAGGATACTCTGAATTCTCTGCCCTGGCTGAGCAGACTCAGACCCATATGGCTCAGGGCCAGTCATGTTGCTCAAGTCCAGTATAGGAAAACCTTGTTAGCTAGCAAAAAGAAATCTGAAACCTGTACAGTTTTTTGGTCTGTTTTTTTTTTCTAAAGGAGACAGCCTGACACAACTGTTGTGACATGAATTGTTTTGGTCCATTGCCATGTTGACCCTTGATTCTGGACTAATTGATCTGCTCTCACAGCAGAGTAATTATTCACAAATGAAAATTTATTTTCCCAGAATAAAGTGCCTTTTCCCACAGTGCTCACATCAGTGGTTGAGAGAGGGAGGCTGTCCCCTGATTGCTGAAGTGTGTTGGAGCAGACCCTCTCCAGCATATGTAGGTCCTTCCTATAGCAGCCACACGCAACCACAATGGATTCCTAATGCTGTGTGTGAAGAGCTCCAAGCTGGGAGTCTGAGGAACCAGCTTTGAAGAAAGCAGGTATTTGAAGTTCTTGGAGCTCTCTTCAAAATGTTAACCATAACGTGCTGTAGACGTGTTTAAAATAACGCAGGATGGAAAGGGAATGTACACATGGGGCAAGATAGAGTTCAGATCCCTGTAGTACAGAACTGCAGCAACAGAAATACAGAAAGCTGCTAATCTAAATTGTCTTCCTGCATCTGGGAAGAATAGATCCTGTTCTTCAGAGTAATGTTGTTGCCTGTGCTTTATCTGAGTGTGGCAGATCCTCATGTTTCAGTGGGGAAGATCCCACTCCGCCTTCTGTTCCTCTCTTGTGAGCACTTCCCTGATTCTCTACTTTTGTGACACTTTTTTGTCTTTCATAGGATAAACGTTTTGGGGTTTTCTTTGTTTGGTTGGGTTTTCTTGTTTGTTTGGTGTATGTTTGCTGTTAAGAAGTGTGAAATAAAAATAGTGTGGTGTCTGATTTGAGGATGATTTGGTGAAAACTGATTAAAACACAACTGATGTTGGGGTTTTGCTCTAAAGTTCTGTGAAGTGCCCATGATGTGATTTGGGGAATGGAGTGCAACAGTGAGCAAGCCTGGGGGAAATAAAAAAAGAAAAACACAAAAAGAAAATAAGCTATAAATCCTAGAAAACAGAGAGAAAAGGACACAAAATAGACACTTGTTTTTTCCACGCCACTTCTTCAAAGTGATTCTTCTTTATGCCATCTGATGTCATTTTGGCGCTGGCTGAGGTGATGTTTCTAGCAAACTACTTCACTCTGTGTTTTGTTTTCCTCTTTTTCATCTCTGATTGACAGTCCCACCAAGAAATAACAATGAAAAATTCATGAGGTCAATCCCCAAGTGATTCAGAAAGGACTTTCATGGGATTAGATAGAGGCAGTTAAATTTCCTGGGGCACAAGTGTGTTTTGAGGAAAGGGATAAAAGTGTATTATTCTCAGGGTAATCCTGGCTGAACTATAGAGGAACGCTTTTGGTGAATAATTAGAGAAAATGTCCCAAAACTAGCTTTAATTGGTATATGATAAAAAACCCCCAGCCAATATTAAAAGAGATGAGAGAAATATATTTTTGCTTTGGCTCCAGCTAAGTGAACAAGGTGTCATCTTTTACTTGCCTTGGATCATAACTTAGATTAGTGGTTCTCTGTAGTGACAATGGTGACCCAGCAACTATGACTGAACGGGTCAGAGGAGTACAGAACTATTACCTGAGTGTTAAGGTGCAGTTTTGGTTTATGGCATGACTGTTAATTCTTGTATTTTCCTTCATTTTCTTCATCTATAGGGAAGGGGGTCTTGTTTTATTTGTTTTTTAACTGCTGCCAAGGAAATATCAAGATGATACGTATGACTGACAGTAATTTGTATTGGTGATCTGCATTGCTAGGAGATGAAAAGCTCTTTGTTCCTCTCTGTTGGGAAGCATGCAGAAGTACAGCTCCAGAGAGACCGAACAGCATTCACTTCCTTCATACAGCTCCGTGCTGTGTGCTGGGAATCAACCACAGGGTTTGAACCAGGAGAAGGTAAACACACCTCAGGAAACTAAACACTTTTTTATGATGATCTGTTGGTAATTTTAGAGGGACTTTCTGAGGAGGGTGGAGGCAAAGGAAGTTCAGCTCCTGCAGTGACATAAACCCAGAGAAAAGCTACTTTGTGAGCTCTGGAAATAACCACATGGTATTTCTCGTGATGCATGGCAATACTGGCCTGTTTTCTGCCTCTTCAGATATCGAGAGCACACCAGCACCAAACTGTGTGCCCGAGGGGGTTGGCCATGATCCTTGTGTGCAGCCCACAGGACACGGGTGCTGGGAGTTGGATCCTCACTGTATCTTTTGGGATTCACTTGGATTGTGGTGATGAGCTCAGTTTTGGACAGGTCTCATATCCTTTAGGTGTCAGCAGTTACAGCGTGAGACTGGCCTCTCTCTGGCTTGCTCTGTCCTGTGTGCACGTGAGGCTGCCCCTTTTCTTTGTTTCTCTGGTTTGTAGTAACTTCATGGCTGCAGTGTGACCTTCTGTTGGGGTGAGAGCAGAGAAAATTGCATAGTCTGCCTGATCTTGATGGAAACAAGATGCTCTCGTGTGATTGCTGTCAGTCAGATCATCAGTACAAGTCACTGTTCTGACTCCTGTTCCTACTTCTAGTGCTTCTGCAGGCAGATGTTTCCATTCATGCTTCATTCGGAGCAATCTTCATGTCTCTGCAGATCTATACATTAATGTTTGTTGCTCATAAATGCTGTGTTCTGCTTTCTGTGATAAAATTGCCATTTTCCTCTCAGACGCAGTCACTGGAATCAGGCAGATTATTGATTAAGAGGGATGGAATTAGCCTAAGAAGGCATTTACCTCTTTGGACATGATCCGTGTTGTTAGTATTTGCTAGCAAAACTTTTTTTCATTATTAGTATTAGTAGCTTGGAAAAAAATCCTCTTTGATTGTGTTCTGATGATTTGAGCAACTGCTGCCTCATCGTCTCGGGGATCTATTTGCCCTGTTAGCAGTAGAAATGCAGCAGTAGAAATCTTGGAAGAGTGAAGGTGCATCAGTAACTGTGAGGAATCTCTTCACTACTGATGAGGTTTTTTTCCATTTTCCTGCCTTCATTTATCTCAGCATCATATTTCTCTTTTTACAGGAAGGCTGAGAGCTTTTTGAAGCAGGAGATTGAATTTGGTTCTTCAGAATCATTGTGCTTGGCTAGTTCAGTGCCATGATAGCAGTAAACCTTTCACAGACTGTTTTGTCCAAAGGAAAAAAGTAATGTTTATATGGAGAACTCCTATGGAAAATTGTTATTGAGAAAAAAAAAAAAAAAAAAGTAAATAAATTCTGTACTTTTTATGACAGTTGTTTAAAGTAATTTTGGGCAGTCTAGACGTGTTGTGGCAAAGTAATTACCTGAAGGTTAGTGCTTGCTTTGTGCTTTACTTCTGTCTTATGTCTACATTTACCTTGTGCTCGTTATGACTGAAGTAGGTTTTGTGTCTTGATTTTATTAAAGAAACAATGTATACCTCTTAAAAAAATATAAATATGCTGCCTTCATCTGTCATCTTGGCAGTGCACGTTCTCTGTTCATCTGCATCTCCAGGAGAATTGTCCCAGCAATTCAGTCTGGCTGCTTTGGTTCTGCTGAGATTGTCTTTTTCAAATGAATCATTTATATAAATAACACAGCACGAGTTTGCAGGGTTTAACATGTTTGGGGAAAACTTGGGGGTTCCACTGAAAGAACAAGTTACCAAGTAAAATTCCCTGCTACCACACATGTGGCACTTAGATTCCAATACTACTTAGGTTACTTGCGTCTACAGATAACTTACACCAATAGGAATCTTTTTCTGATGATCTCGTGATTCCTTAGCGCTCTCAGAATGTTTGGGTTGCTTGGTTCTGTTTTACCCAAACTCTTTTTTCCACCTTTCGGTTTGCTCTTCGGCTCATTCCCTGCAGGGAGGAGCTGAATACGTGTGCCTTTCTTTAGCAGGAGAGGAAGCCGAGGGTGTGAGCGCTTCGGTACTTTGAGCACTAACTCAGCTATTTCACAGAGAACCTCTGCAGAGGTGTCGGAAGGTCTCGGGGGCTGTGAGATTCCACAGTTGGGTGGTCTGTGAAACAGCCCACCTAGGGCCTGGCTGAGGTAGGAGAGGAAAGAATGCAATTACAGCCTAATTAGAAATCCAGATTCTCCTCTGCCAGAGGTGAAGTTTCCTTTTCTGCCTCAGAAGTGAAACTAGACCTTTCCAAGCACTTGAAAACAAACTCGCCAGCAAAGAAATGACATAGTCTAAAATAGACCGTAACCGCTGGTTAGATTTTTCTGCTCGATTCACGTCTGCAATCTCCAACCAGTCGCTTATTGGCCACTCTGATGGGAAAATAGAGCCCAGTCATGACAAATCTCTCCCACAAAACCTCTTTGTGGTGGGTACGTTCCAAGAAAAAGGTTCTTTTCCCCTTTTTTCCACCCCCCCACCCCTCAAATGAGCATATTCTGACTAAAAGGCATTTTTGGGGATCTCCCTAACACCTCTAATGCCTGCTGAGTACTTTATTTGCTAGTTTTGCTGCACTGCTGAAGAGTGGAACAGCTCTGAGCAGCACGGGATCTGGCCTTTCCAGAGAAAAGGCTGTCACTTCTGAGCGTGATTAATGACAAATCCACGCTATGATGCCGACTTGGTGCTTGCTTTGGGTGCTGTGTAAGGAATTTATAGGTGGGGGGAAAAAACTGTGCAGAAAAATCAGTTTACTAAATGGGTCTAGCAGAGGTTTTTCTTTATATTTATGACACGTTTTAGGATTGTAGGAAAGCATCTCTCTTCAAACGTGCCATTAAATTCCTAGTGGAAATATTTGTCAGCTGTTCACCATCAGATTTCATACCCAGTTTAATGTCTACATAAATGTTAACTAAATTATATTGATTATCTATGTTAATTATACAATCAATAACCTTTTAAAATGTCAATTCCCCAACTGCATGGTTCTCAGATCATTTAGAAGCTGTATTATTGTCCCATTAATGATAACATTTTTCCCTTGACTTAGTCCTCTCTTGAATCTAACCAAGGAAAGCAGGAAGCATCAGCATCACGTGAAGCTCTGTGAATCACAAGCACCAAACAGTACTTGACCTTGGGGTATCTTTCCTTCCCTTTCAATATCTATTCCACTGTCAAGAGATGAATTATCTATAAGTCCTGTTAGCACCAAGTTGCAGATAATGAATTTCCAGGGAAGAGAATGACTCAATACTTTCCAGTGGCTGCCGTGAGACTGATCTGCTGCAAGGCCCAGTCTCTCAGATCTGAGTCAGATAGGTCTGGCTTGGGCTTCTGTTTTGGTATCCTTTTAAATCATCTGTGCCTCAGCTGAGCACCGTCCAGCTGAGATTGCTTACAGTAATACAAGCAAATTTTGTGAGCTGGCCCCTCTTAACTGAGCTGAGCTGGGGAAAGGTTGCAGACTAAACTGGGAGAGGGGTTCCACTTAAGCATGTTTTCCTTTCTGGAATATTTTGCAAGTGATAGCATCAATGAAATTAAGTGAGAACATGTTTTACATAAACATGGGTATTTTGTCACTACGTTAATGATTGGTATACTCCATAATGGTAGCTTTGAAAAAAAAATTAATGCACAAAGATGAGGATGTTGTCTGAATGTTGCCAGGGCAGGTTGGGAACAGAGTAGGCAGTGATCCCAAGCATTAGTAGAATCCTGGGAAACAGGGCTGTACGAGATTTTTGAGGTCACCTATCTCCTCCCCTGCCCAGAGGTGGGATTTATTTCGTCTCGTGGAGTTCTGTGCACTAGTGGGAAACTCAGTAGGACAAGGTTTATAAAGGATCTTAGGTCAACTCATAACTAGAGGTACCTACATGTGCAGCTTCTTGTTCATCTTGTAGATACTTACAGCCCCCAGATACCTGTGGCTGTAATTTATGTCTCTGCCTATCTGAAGCTATACGTTTAGCAGAGGGTTTGTCCCTGTTCTGCTGGATTTTTGTGTTTTTTCCCAATAGGTGTGAAACAAAAACAGCTTTCCCCTGTTTCACTGTGGTGACGGTGAGGTATGGGGTGATGGGGAGTGTAAAGTTCCCACAGCAGACCAAAGGTCAGAAAAATCTATACCAGTGTAAGAAGTCTCTTGGGTTCTATGACATGATTCCTAATTTACATCAACATGATTTGAATAATCACGTCTCGACTGAAAATAGCAGGAGAATTGGGCATGGCTGGAAAATTCAAGTGGTGTATGTTCACCAACTCTCAGCCAGCTAAACCGCAGGTGCAGTGATACACGGAATGCACAGTGGCAGTGGCCTCTTTCACTGGGGGCTTGTTGCTTCTCAACCCCATCACTGCTTTTACATTTTCAGGAGCATTTGATCTTTGGTTTATTCAAGGTGTGCCACTATTCCTGAGGTTGTCACCAGAAACAGATGAGGGCATCTGCTCGCCCCTAAGACAGCCCAGCTCAGCACAGTCTTTGCTAGTGAGCACCTGTTAATGAGGACAATGCTCGTTTGTATTTCTGAGGAGAAATGTGAAGAACTGTGAGTTTGGGGTGATTTGTTTTCTTTTGAATTCTCTGCACATACTCCCCTGGTTTAGCTTCCTGTTGCTTTTTCATCAAAGAAACGAAACCAGTATTGAACTATAAACCAGCGTACTTAAACTACTGAGCACCTTTGACTCCTTCTATTGAAGTCTGACCTGAATCTGAGGCACTTCTGCACTAATTCAAGTTACTTTTAATGAATACATTTCATTTCTCATGTATTCACTTGTTTTAGCTTCTGGCTGTTGAAGTGTGTTTATATATCACAGGATCACGGAATGTTAGGGCTTGGAAGCGACCTCGAAAGATCATCCAGTCCAACCCACCCCGCCAGAGCAGGACCACCTAGAGTAGGTCACACAGGAATGTGTGTCAGACCCTTTATAAGGGTCCTTTCAGAGAGTTTCAACGATGACAGTACAGTATAAAACTGTTACCTATAACTTGGCTTAATCACATTTTTCCCCTTTTCTTCTAAATCGGCTGTTATGGGTTCTGCCAGACATTCAATTTACTGTCACCATTCATCTAGAAACCTGCCTGTGCTGTTCTTTATCCTTTCCTAAATCAGGGGACCCTAATGGAAGAGTTCCTCTTCTCTTACATATTTCTGTCCTGGTCATCCTTTAGGGGTCTTTAATTTTCCATCGTTGTTGTCCATTTTAAACAGAAACCCCCCACCAGTGTTAGCGATGGCCCATTAAGCAGTGCGGACACCAGTAAATTCAGCATATGCCAGCAGTTTGCTGCAGTTATTCCTCATCCTAATTACATCAGAGCTTGTCAGCCTGGTCAATATGCTACAGAAGCTCTTCCTGCTACTCATGACTGCGGAATCTTTTCTCGCAAGCTGAATTTAGACAGGTTCTTGTGCTTTCTTTCCTTTCATCCTTTTTAAACAGGCATCGTAAGGTACATTAGTAACTGGCTCGCTTGACCACTTCCATCAGTAATGAGCACAGGGTAGATCAGTGGGTCCCCTAAAAGCTCAGTGGTGAATTGATTGATTTCAGTCCCCTTCAGAAGAGACTATTTTGTAACTTGGCTAAGCAAGGCATCTCATTCTGACCAATTCACAGAAGCAGAGTGTGGCTCATGCAGGAGACACGTTCTCAGCTTGGTGTAGATTGGTATTGGCAGTAATATGAGGAGGTTCATTTGAAGTGACTTATGTTCTGATCCTATCTACAACTCCCTCTGAGAAAACAGATTTTACAGTGGACAGACAAGGATTATGTGTGGCAGCAGTACTTAATGTGCTCCCCTGGGTCTGAAGAAAATAACCATCCACGATGGCTATTGGGTTTTGAGTTTCTTTTGCAGAAGTAAATTACCTATGAGCAACACATTTATATACTGTTTAATACACCCCAGTCCCCCACAAAAAAAAAAACAAACAAACCAAAACTGACAAACCAAAACAAACTAAAACCCTCCAAACCAGCCCACAACAAAACCCTACAAAAAGCCAGCAAACTGGCTTTTCAAAACATCTTTTTTCAAGATATTTTGTCACCCTGCAAAAGGCAGGAAAGGTGGACTGTGGTCAGGTGGGGTTTTTTTGGTTTGATTTTGTTTATTGGGAGTTTTCATTAGTTTGTTTGCTTTACAAAAGGGATAATAGTAGCACTCTAATTTTTTAACTCTACGCCAAAAGCAGCTTGTGACACTTAAAATGTCTCGGAGATGTAAAATATTAAACCTGATTATTATTTTTTTTATTGATGAGTGAGTCTTCAAGCCCATCTTACAACAGATGAAGGTTCATTTTTTCTGTGCTCATAGTGTCTTTTTTTTTTTTTTTATATTGGCACCTTCTTGACAGTTTCTTCACTTCAATTATTGCCCCTCAGTATTGGCAATTCATATCTCATTTATGTTATCAGCGTTACCAAATGTTTTTTCATGTTCAGTTTTTATTATGTGTATAGTTTCTTCTGTACAGCTTCTGACATTCCTTCAGTCTTTTAAAAACTTTTTTCTGAAAAGGAAAGGAAATTGGGACTTCCCCCCCTGGAACTGTACCCTAAACATTTTGTTTGCTGTGCAGTTTGCTGTAGGCTAAACCACACCAGCTCCCCTTTGTCTGAACTTTCACTGGACTCAGAAGGAACAATTAAATACCTGTAAACTACAGATTAATTCTTATTGATTGCTCTAGTTTGAGAGCCCCTAAGGATTTAGAGTTGTATCCTACAGAGAGTTACATCCATGTACGTCTTAAGCTTCTGTGAGAAGTCATTTTTTCCCGGGGCTGGGAACAACAGTGATGCTCATCACTGGCTGCAGCAGTGGCCCCTGTGCCTTCATTTTATCTAAACACGTATTCTGTATTTAGCAGTGTGGGTTCTGACATGAAGCAGGGCAGGAGAGGGTTAAGAAATGAGCTTGGAACAGGCCACACACAAGCTGTAGGTATTCACACCTCCCTGTTTGTGTGATCCAGATAGTGGAGAGACTGGGAGAGGTGTCAGCCTCCTGCCAGGGTGAAACCACACCATCCTCCCATGCTCTCCTTGACAGGCTTCAAAGGTGGCTGAGACACCCAAGCCAAGAGGACACAGAGGAGAAAGAACCTGCAGACGTCAGCTGGGCAAGGTGGAGTAGCTGTTCCTGGGCTGGCCAGGTCAATGCTTTGGTGGATATAACCACCAGCCTGGTGGTCAGAGAGATGTGCCACATAGCTTGCCTGTTGCTTTATAGTACTTTGCTCCATCAAAGTAGTGTCTGTGGTGGTGAATAATGACTTCCAAATGAATCTCACTGGCCAGTCTGTCCAGGTCCTTATCTGAAAAAAGGGTCAATACTTCAGTAAGTTCTCAGTTACTAAAGCTGAGCGTGGACTGGTTCCAGCTGCACCCCCTGGTTTACTCAGCATTGGGCTGCTTGCAGAATTTTCCATTGCAGAAGGAACTAAAAGGAAAAATTCTGCTTGGTTGGTTTTTTTTCCTTTTTCTAACACCTGATGTAATAGCTTTTTATGCTTAGGAACCACATATTAATCAGAAAAAAAACTCTAGGGAAAAATCTAAGTTTAAGACTGTTTTCAATAATACTTCTGCAGACATCAAGAACAAATACAAATTCTCCCTGCCAGAGTTTTAAATCTCCATGCTAAACTGCTTGGGCAATGTAATTGCTGTAAATGTATAATTGCAGTTGGCTGCACAAGCTGCAGCTGATGGAGCATTTAAAGGGACTCTCAACACTGCCAGAGAGCTGCTGTATGCAGGTAGAAGGTGTATCGTTATGAACAGCTAGTGCAAACACTGGGTTTCTTGCTTTCCGAGAGGCCTTGAGAATAAATTTTATGGTCAACGTATGATGTTGCCATGAGTTTTTTTTCCGGCAATCGTTAACGGAAAATGCCACAAAATCAAATAATGTTTGAAATATTAAAATTATGAATGTGTGCATCCTTCAGTACAACTTTTTTATACTCCTGCTGTTTGTGCTTAGGTGGCTCCTCCATAATTCCTTTATTGGAATTGGCTGATGGGGAGTTATGCCATGGGAAACTAACTATTACACAGGTTTCTTTCTGAGAAGTCCTACAGAAATTGTTTGGGTCTGGTTTTTCTTTTCTTTTTGGAAAGCAATAGTTATAAGATAGTTGATATTTAGTAGAAATGTGTTAGGAATTCAGAATGTTCTCAAATTTTTGAACTTTTCTGAAGAAAATGCTTCCATACAGCAGAGTCCTATTGCATTTGGTAGGATAGTTTTGAAGTAATGCATGAAAGCTACACTACTTTTATGATACTGTTTTTAATTAACTTTGGACAGCATACAACCCTCCTGAGTTTTCTACTGAAAAACTAAGAAAATTCAGAATTAACCATGTGTGTGATTGATGGTTGGCTTGTCTTTTGAATTCATTTTAGTATCGAATGTCTTGAATCCCATTGGAAATTCATTTGCGTAGAATTATTCAGGTAATGTTAGTGTAAGGAAAAAAAATCCATGGTAGGGGAACACAAATTAACTCCAGTCAACAACTGTGTAAATCTTTGATTTTGTGCTATGGACTACTTAATATTTTTACACAAATGTTGAAAGTTTAGGCTCAGTTCAACTCAGTTCAGTTGAAGGTTATGAAATGTGTGGGTCTCTTTTAAAGCGCTTCCTTAATGGCCTCTTTCTCTTTTACATGAAGTAGATATCTTTAAATTATTTAAGAATTCAATGTAAAATGTTTCTTTAAAAAATTGGGAATGATACACTGTGGCACTGATTGTCTAATCTGGGATGCTATTGACTGTACTCAGCTGCTGACAGAACTGGTTTCCTTCCTGTTGTGGCTTTTTCACCTTCAGAACTTGCCAAAAGGGACTCTGCTATCCACAGCCACATTCAGTGGTATGTAAAAAGGAAAGAGATTGTAATCCTTATTAAAGCTCCATCAAGCTGTACAAACTGTGTTTTGTACCAGACTTAAAATCAAGAGGTTTTTTATTTTCCTAGAGCAGATGGGGGAGGTGGTCAGTGGTCTTCACCTCTTTCAGGAATTTGTATTTTATGTTTTCATTTGCTTCCTGCTTGCATGAAGATGAGCAGTCTTTTGTTCACTTATTAGATAGAAAAATACGATTTAAGTAGTTTGATGCTTTTTTTTCTTCTTTGCAGGAGATATAATTGAGACGTAGCTTGCTTTTGTTGTTGCTGTTTAAGGTCTTTGCCAACTTACTGCCACAACTTTCAAAAGCCATCTGAATTCCTGGGGAATAAAAAAGTGACCTTTCTTTAGTACTTAGATGAAGTCTCATAAATTAGTGGAGGTATAATCCACTCACTGGAGATAGCAAGAAAACACCAGTGTTACGCTGTGCTGGGACTTGACGTAGGGCTTATACGTGAAACATCAAATGACAAAAAGTATCACGTGACTTTGGCACTGGCTTGACTGTCTCACTGCTTTGGAATTATTTTCAGACTTTTCCCTCCTTTGCTCAGAGATTGGCCAATATAGAGCACTTTCAGTGTGTGGGTGGCTGCATAACTTGCTTATAATTGTACTCCGATGATGCTCTGCAGAGCTGGCATGCTGTTTGTTTTAGCGCATGGGCTGCTGTCATGGGGCTCAGTCCCATGTTTGCCTTTCTGAACTACCCAGTGGTAAAATATCCTTCTCTTGGGTATCTATTCCAGGTTTCACGCTCTTACCAGGGGTGTAACTGGCAGTGGAGTCTGCATGCAAACCCTGAGAGTGTTTGCATTTCTGAGGACTGAAAAAAACCCTTAAGACTAAGCTGTTGAAAAAGAAATTGGTTAATGTCTCCACAAAGAGTCCTGTGCTCTCTAAACATCAGAGAAATCAGGATTTCAACGCTTGCAGAGATGCTCAGTAACATCCATGAGGCACTGGAAGATCACTCTCGGAGGCAAAGCACAAACTTGTATGTTCAGCTGGTCTTTTGCTCTGCCCTGTGAACTCCTCTGTTCGGATGGAGTGACCGTGGAATCCTTCACCTCTGACAGACTTCCTTACAAATGGGAATTGTATTTCCTGAAAAATGAAACCTCAAGGTAATGTTCTAGAATGTTGCCTTGTTATATGGAGTCATGGTAATGTATAGTAATGGTTAGTACCACTATTTATTAGTCTTACAGTCTTAGTGTATGTGTGCTGGGTTTTATAGTGTGGATATTTAATACATGGTCCAGAAATAACATTTATTAAACGTATTTACACTGGTGAGTAGCTTCTCTGGAGAGCAGTGGTCACTAATTTTCCATTCCACATAGAACTGCAGTAGCATTGAGTTACAAAAGACATCTTTGGAGTAAAAATAATCCTTTTTCTTACCTTTAGTCCACTGGAAATGCCCATTATTTGTATATACTATTGATTTAAAATGTCTCCATTGAATAACATGGATAGATTCTTGAGGAAGCATGAATAGCTGCAATGAGCTCACAGTCACGAGGGTGAAGGTGAAGGATTTGTCAGTAGTCTCTGCAAAGGCTTCCTTGGCCTGCAGGTTGTGTTGCTGTCACCAGCTGTGGCCAAACACCCTGAAACGTCTTTGTTTTCCCCGCTTTTGGTGTTGAGCCGGTATCGGTCCCACGTGTGAGGAGGATCTGTCAGCAGTAAGCCTGGCACACAGGGGCCTCATTCACTTCTCAAGTGAAGTAGATGGCCAGGTCTAACCTACCTGTGACGCGTGGTTGATCTGTCAGCTGTGCCTGTTATATTCTCAAAGACTCTGGTGTGATTATGCGTTCTGGAGTGGAGGGTTAAGTTAAGATTAGGGAGAACATCAAAGCTGCAGTTAAAGTGAAGAAAGATGAGTTAAAGCCAAGTCATTAGAGATCCCTTTGAAGTGTTTACAGATTAAGCCCTGTCTCTTTTAAGTGGGATACCTGCCTTTCAATATTTAAATAATAAGACATGACAGGCAGTGCTTTTCTGAAGCATTATGGTATACCTATGCTGTGTTGTCAGGCAGCAGGCCAAAGGCAAGTGACTTCAGCTGTGGAAAAACTGCAGTAATCCCTTGAATTCACTGCTGGAACATCTTTCTGCCAGCGTCGAAGGTGAGAAGACCACACAGTGATGCACTTTCAGAAGCGTTGTAGATGATAATGTGGCTAGAGTTGGGTATGGCTTTGAATGTGATGTTTACGTGTTAGGATAGATAAGAGATCTTCCTTTAAGATGTTCTAATGCCATTTTACAAGAAACAAATTTATCATCCCCTTGATCTAATTGAAATGCTGCCTATTCCTGCTACCTGTGCTAATCCATTTTGGCCTGCCAATCTTAATGTAATTGTTAGAACAAGCACAGGAGACCTGGTGACCGTAACCATGTGTATATTAATGTGGATGAGGGCCAACTCTGCCTTTTTGCCTGAGTATCTATATATTAAGAAAACTGTGAACATTTCCACTGATAATTCTACATATTCATAGCCATACTCAGAATTATTATTTTTGTAGTGTGAAATAAACCCCATTTTTTTGGTCTGGTCTCTGTATAAAGTGCTTTTTTTCCTCCAGAGAACCTGCAGTACAAAAGTTAATGGAATCAAAGAATAATTTATGTTGGAAGGAACTTCTGCAGGTCATCTGCTCCACCTTCCTAAGGTGAAGTATAATGAGACCCAAATGGGAGGCAAGGATGGAATAACCAGTACAAATAAAACAAGTGTGCAAATTTCATCCAGGTCTGAACAGGTCCAGTCACTGCCTGTGAGCCAGTAGATAACGTCGATGTCCGTGCATTGACAAGTACTGGGGAGTTTTGACACGTCCTTTCAGGCACAGCTTGTTGGTCAGTAGGTGCACTGATAAATGAATGGCACTGATTATATATACTATATAAATATACATGTATATATACTATATAAAATGACATTTATTATTTATTATGATAAATAATGACATTTATTGTGGGGAAAAAAAAATCATTTTATTGGCTTTGCATAATTGCAACTACATTTCATGTAAAGAGAGGTCCCCTAGACAGATATCTTCTGTGCAGTCTTGTTACAGTGTGTGTATTCAACCTGCAGTTCCTACTGAGTCACCTGGCAGGCTGTTGTGGATGGGAGTGCATTGATGGCTGGTACTGGTTGGCCTTTCAGGAGGAGACTGGTGTTAGGTAGGATGTTACCTTAATCCGAGGTGGGGGAGCATGTATTCAAAAATAGTAATTGTAAAATAAAGCTATAGAAATTAGAGAAGATCTTGAATACCTGTGTCTGCCTCTGGTAGGTACAAATCTGTCCTGGCTGCCAGGCAGCAGAAACTTGATGCCATAAGAGTCCCCCTTCCTATGGATCAAAACCTCTTTTTCCTGATGACATGAAGACCGAGACCTTATACCAGAGACGTTGCTAAGCAGCTGGCACGCTTGCTTGGTTCCAGGAGTCTTTTGCAAGAGGATGAATACTACAAAATGACTAGTTGTAGGTCTCTGGGACTTGTTCCTTAGTCCCAGGTAGGTCTGCTGATGTCAGCTCAATAGGTGCCTTTTTTTTTTTTTTTTTTTTTTTTTTTTGTGGGTCACTTTCCATACAAACCCCTGCATTGCACACATCCATTTTCCTGGTTAGTTTTTAGTGCCTTTTAAAGCAGAAAAAGGCTTTTGTGTGTGTGTGTTTTGGGTTGTTTTTATTTTGTTTTGTTTTTTTCTAATGAATATTTCTTTTTAAAGTGGTGCCATTCAGTCCATGTCTGATGCCTTTTTAGTGTTTGAAATTTTACTGCTTGAGCTGCTGATCATTCATCTGCATGGACAGTGATCAGAATATCAAACAACATTTAGTAAGGTTGTCATTGCTGGACCCGACGGTGTCTAACTGCAGTGATTTTAGCCCCTTTCTGTGCTGCCTCGCTGCCATGTTCTGCAAAGATGCCTGTGGAGTTACGGTCAGGGCTTGTAGAAGCAGGCTACCAACTTCTGAGAAGCTCAGTATTTTCCTTGCTCGACAATTTTTCTCATATAAAGAAAAACTAAAGAAGAGATGACACAGCACCACAATTAGCAAGTTCCTGTTAAATTTAACAGGTATCTCTGACAGTACTGGAACTCTCTAGGAAAAAGTGGTTCTTGATTTCCCAAACTTCAGAGTCCTGTCTGAGCAACAGAGGCTGTGACGTGAAGCAGGAGCTGAAAGGTGCAGGCTGAGGCAGTTGTGCTGAAGCGGGACCAGTTGTACCAGTCCCACACTAGGTATCTCTCCCTCAGGATGCATTGGTCGCCCTGTGCGTGTAGCAGCTGTAAGTGGCAGTGTGGGTGTTTTTCCTTTTTGTGGATATTTCAGTTTTGTTTAGAAGTAATATTTTTAGTTCAGCAGATGCTCTTTGCTGCAAGGTTCAAGTTAAATTCCAAACAAAACTGCTGTATCATTGTGAATCCCCTGTGGTTTATCCTGGCATAACAGGAACTGCACAACTGGCAAATACTCTCCTCTGTGCAGAAGGTCATTTTTTAGTCATGCGCACATGACACAGAATTTTCAAGTTAATGGAGTTTTCTACTTGCCACAAGTAAGGGGACAATCTTTTGGCAGCCTTAGAAGAGAGCTTGTTATTTATTTATTTTAAGATCTATTTGTCTCGCAAGTGAAACAAAATGATAACTTTATAACATGCCTTTGGAAACCACCCATACACAAACTTCTCCCTGTCAAACACAAAGGAGCTAAGAGAGGTTCTGTTACGTGAGGGAAATAGGTACAAAGAAATTCTCAGAGATGCTCAAAGGGGAATTGGAAAGTCTTTGCTGTTTCAGGGCCTTCTGGGTATTGGATGTCACCTGGTAGCTTGTGTAAAATGTTTTCCCCTAACGTGGAGATAACCATCAGTATCACATAATGTGAAAGGTTATTAATCATTCATGAATCTTGTATTGACGATTTCTAAATGTACCTTAATATATTATCAAGAGATGTGGGCAAAATACTTCTGAAGGAGGCAGTAATTTATGGTGAGAATTCCTCTTTCTGCCTGCTGCAGGTTCCAGGATTGCTGTGAGCTCTCCTTGCTTGGGGGACAGCTCAATGTCCCTCATGCAGTTTCCCAACGAGTAGCATTGTGCCACTTCTCTCCAAAATTCTTAATATGTAAATTTTTTATTGTTATTACTTCCCCCCCCAGTGGAAATCAGGAGAGTGCCTGTGTCCCATTTTGTGTTTCATTGCTAGGTTAGGTGCATTGCTGGGTGAGCGGCTGCTTATGTGTGAAAAGTCCACACACCATCTTCCTGGGACACAAACCTGGGAAGAAGGAGCCTCCTGCCCTTGGGATGGGCAGCAGTAACAGTTCAGGCTGAAAACAAGGAAATAATTGCTTGATGAGAGTACCTGTACGGTGGGGTGGGACAAGAGGGGCTTTTAAGTTGGTCTGCCCAAGGTGTTTGGGTGGGAGACCACTTCCTTGGAACGGTTATTAAAAGGTGTGACTGTTGAGCTGGGTTTAACACGGAGTTTCTGTTTGAACTTGCTCTGTTTTGCTACTCAGCTCTCTCACAGGATGTGAGTGAGGAATGCTGGCTGTCTGTACTCCAGTTCCCAGTCTGTTCGGGATTTAGCTGGTTGAGAAATGTACAGTAGATGATGTTATTTAAATAGAAAGTTTTCCTCTTCTGGCGTCTTGTGATACTGGCGTTGTTTTGGCCCTAGTGGAGGATGCCGCTTCCCCGTCTGGAGCTTTCTCTTCCAAGTAGCTTTCTAAAAATGAGTTTCACAAACGTGTCAGACTTATTACATACACAGTAAAACTGTTGCCTCAAATTAGAACTCATACTACTAAACTACGTGGCTCCCTGAGATGTATTTCAGCCGCCTGCCCTTTCTGTTTCCCTTGGCAGACAGAAGGTGGTAAGAACGGTCTTCAGGATAAAACTTTAGATTGGAGTTGTCAGAGCAGCCTAAGGGAATTCAGGTGTCCAAATCCCTGCCCCAGCCAGAAGCTTTCAAACAGTATTTTATTCCTGCCTATCAGCTCATCGGCAGTGATGGGGCCACATTAAGTCTTTCCATTCAGTCAGGTTTTGTGGGTTAATGTTTACTAAGTGTTTGACACTGAGCCACTGGCTTTTTTTCCTACAGCACCTGCTGTTCCACCCCAGGGGTTTCCCTTTCAACCCCAGAGCTGGCCAGGCCACGCTGGCTGCCCTGTAAGGTCAGGTACATCCAGCCCAGTATCCGATTGTCTGTCTGTGAAACAGCAATTGCCAAAAATACTATTTTTTTTTTTTTTTTTTAATTCCCCCCCCCTTTTTTTTTTTTTTAAATTGTATTTTCCACTATTGATTTTTATTGTAATGAGGCATTATAATACCTAAATGAAAACTAGTAGTGGTTAAAATAAACTCATTTTCATCTTGTTTATATCACTGAGGATTGTGCCTGTAAAGATCTTTATTGACTACGGCGTTGTGGCTGTCTCATTAAAAGCATTCGTCACTGCACGCTGGCATCTTTTATTATCTCATAAAAGTGCAATGCTACATAATGTCTGATTTTTTTAAAAAAACTTTTTTTTTCCCCCCACCTTTCCATGGTATAAAGCTAAATCCGGCTCTTCTTTCAAAAGGTAGATAGGTAGCTTTATACTCATAGGATTAGTGCTAAATGTTCCCAACCTCAGCTGTATTCCTCAGGGGAAGATGAAACAAAATGCAGGGAGATGGTTTTGAGTCGCAATTCTTCTTCCTAATCCGACTCTCTGCCACCTGATAGGTAGTGTAAGGCAGGAAGTCTGTTAACTGGCTTAAAGAAAAAGCTGCCTGATTTAAATTTAAATTGTATTGTTCAACAATGTTGTGTAATTAGATGGGAAAGCAGGAAAGTCCTTTTATTAGAGATGTCTTTGTAGACAGTAGCCATGAAAGCCACAGTGGTTGATGCTAATTACCATATTTTGTTTAAACTTCCATCTAAATGAAAGGATCATTCAATTCAGAAGCTGCAGCCATACAAAAACCACAAGTGCAGTTGAATTGCTTCTGCCAAGCAGATGGGGCTTTAATCAGAATAAGTTATTTGCAGCTTTATTGTCTGGCTGCCAGGGTGGGGCTTGTATTGAACCACCTCACTCAGAAGAAGGGGAAGGGGAGAAATGGGTCTTGCTGATCTGAGATAAGTTCATGGCAGAGTTTTGCCATTCTTGGGTTATTTTTGCAGATGAAAATCCAGGCTTGCAAAGAGCAGCAGTAAGGTACTGGATTTGGGGCTACTCTAACGTGTAAGGTGGTTTTGGTAGGAATCCATTGGTACGCTTATTTTGGTTTTCGTATGGGAAGAGGGGGAGCAGAGAACATTGAGCACAGCTGACAGTGTATTTTCCCAAGGTCAATTCTGTCTAGAGCATATTGCCCTACTACACTTTTTTTGATGACATATTTCATAACGTAGGGGATGGAGAAAATGTAGCAGCTTCACACATCTGAGATGCTTTCTGCAAAGGCAGTGCTGGAAACCAGTCTATTTACAAAGCCATCAAGAGAGTAGGATTGGGTGAGAAAGAATGGAGGAGAAGGGAGAGCAGCATGCTAAAAGTTTAGTGGTTTGTGTGTGTGTGGTTTGTTTGTTTTCTTTTTTTTTCCAGTTATATAGCATTCCTGGAGTGAATAGGGGGATCTTTGATTACAAAAGCTGATTTCCAAGAGTAAGTGGAGAAGGTAGGAAGCTGGCACTGAGGATATGAGGTGGGAAATCTGCATCGATGGAATTGCCCTTCACCAGGCGCATGAAGCTCGATAATGGTTTACCCCCAAATAACAATCCATGGCCTTACATTAGTCTAGATACTGAATTCTGTGTGACTAGTACTGTCGAAGTGGATTTGAGCTAAAGCTGTAGCCTCGCTGAGGCTGACTTCCATTTTCACTTAGTCCAAAACAGAACAAAACACACCAAAAAAACCCAAACTTTCAAACCATTTTGATGTATTTTGCTTTTTTTTTTTTTTTTTCCTTGAAGTCCTTTCTCTTACAACTTCACTTCTTGTTACCTCTCTGAAACCAGATCTCCATGGTACTTTGCACATAAGAGGGTTTCAAAAGAAAACGTTCTAACAATCTAGTCTTTGTGTCAGGCTATCTTCAAAAAAAGGCATGAGAAAGTTTAAAGTCAAAGGGTAGCTCTTGGCACTTAGAAATTTTAATCGCATTTTATAAGTCAAGCTTTGTTTTAAAAGCACAGCAACACAGATGTCTTTGTTCTGAGTAAATTCAGTGGACCTTCTAAAATAAATAAATATGAAAACTACTTTTGCAGCAAAACCAAAACCCTGATTTGAGATGCTGTGTTAGATCAAGCAGATCTGGGATGCAAATTCCTAAGCTTGTTTCAGAATTTTTATGCCTCCCCCTTCAGTGCAGTGAAGGGGAGAGTTACAGGAGTTTGACAGGATGTCCCACTGTCATGAGTGGTGACACACGAACCGGGCGCCCAACAAGTGCCCAGCTCTACTGCAGAGGTGACATACCATAGCTATATTCTTAGGAGTAAGTTGTTCAAGTTCATGTTCTGCTACTGTATTAATTGATTTTCTGGGAGATCTTTGGGGAATGTGAAACCTTCAGGGGGCAGTTTTTGGAAAAACCATGAAACTGTAGGATGGGGGTTTTTTTGTTGGTGGTCCCCCCACCACGAGTGGTATTGTATAAGCAAAACATTTTTATCATATTTTTGGTAGTAATATATTTATTTATTAAAAAAGAAAAAAAAAAGGGGGGGTAGGGGAAATGGGGAAATCCTTTAACAACTCTTTTCCATAAGTTTGTGCTTTTCTCTAGGAACAGAAGACATTGATGATGCTGGAGGGAGAAGGCATCGGTGGCAGGCAGAGAGCAGAGACTTTGGGGTTTAGGATTGGGTTTTTCCATTGTGATGGGAGAGTTTTGATTCGACTCAGCTGTAGAATTTGGTCCAATGAGAAGATATGGGTAAAAGGCTCATGTTGTGATCATACCCAGCTTGAATTCAGGGTGCTGCCAGCATAATGAAAGAATTTTGTTGCCTGGTTCTCTAGAAGCGTGTGGTGGAGTGCATGGGTGAGCTGAGTCTAGTGTCTGCTGAACACTGGGGCTTGGATTGGAGGACACATTTGAATTGTTCCAAGAGAGGAGCTTCTTGCTCTGTTACTGCCTCACACTGGTCAAATCACGGGTCTAGAGTGGGGTATTTGCAGACAATCATGGCTTGAGGATTTCACCACAATCTCAGAGATCAATAAAAACTTTTTTATCAGTAAAATCCCAGTCCTCAAGTTGAATTTGCAAGTTATGTTGAAATACTTTTTTGCTGTTGAAATAATCTTTGACTTCTAGAAAGATGCAGTTCTGAGCTTTTCAAAACTGGGATTGAAGTGGGGTTTTTTTGTTTGTTTGTTTGTTTTTTTATATTATTATTATTTTTTTTAATGTTGAGCTTGTGGTAAAGAACAACTTGTCTCCAATACTTTATTGTTTAAGGACCTGTGCACATGGCCCCACTCCTTTCACTGACCCTGGGCACGAAGCTATAAGGGCAGACATTGCAATTTATTATCTTGCCAGGACAATGGGTGTCGCAATCTCATTTGCAGGTTTAAGCATTAATGGTGAAGCGATAAGAGGTGATAAAGATATAATCCATGTGAAGTAAGAAGGACCGGGACAGAGATGTGTCATTTACCTTGATGGAAATGAACTGTTTGCTCAGGATTACTCTGGTAGTTCAAATGAGGTGCAACAAATGCAGAAAATCTGGGGAAGCCTGTTCATAAACAGGAGTGTTTACCTTGGATGCCCACTGACCACCAAGTTCTGCTAGAAACCAATAGATCTTTCTTGGCTGGTTTATATCTTTATATTCGAATATTTGTACAAGAGTAAAATAAAAAAATGATTAGCTGAAGATCATTACACTTACGTAGTTTGTTTTCTTTTTGCTTTCTTGAAACTTCGAGCTGTTTCATGAACCATTGTAATGACTCCTTGATTCTTGAATTCTCATTTGTTCTTATTAGCAGTTAATTAAAAAATAGAAGGTGGCAGCTTTGTGGCTGCTGTAGTGATGATATGAAAATAAGAACTGTAGACTTGGATTTTTTTGTTGGCTTTTTAAAAAAAAAAAATTATTTTTTTAAATCAGGAAGGAGTAGAGAGCAAAGCAAATTCCTGATCATGTGTAAATAATCTAAACCTGGCAGCAATTCGGATGAGAACTTCCCAGATTGTTAAGTGTGGATTACAGCCATTTGGCCTGTTTTTCTCAGTGGTGCAATGTCATGTAATACAGTAGCTGGATGATTTTATCATATTTTTGGGAGACACTGTAAGTACTTGAAAGCTTTCATGTAGTGACTTCAGTCTTTTCAGCCTCACAGGAAATAGTTCTATTTTTGAGCATTCGAGTATAATCAGTGTCTGTGAAAAGCATTAAGGATTACTAAAGCAAAATCTCTCTGGGTTATGGATTTCTGACCCTTAGTATCTGCAAAGCTGTTGGTGCATTTTGGAGGTGGTTTTCTGATTTATTTGGGGAAATGAGTGTTGCGTAGGTTGAGGATGAAATGACAGTGTATTTCTGCTCTTTTACAGCACTTCTATCTTTAGACTCCTCATGGAGGCTCAGAGGATCTCTATATAGCTAAAAGTAAGACACAGGTACCCCAAGCAGCTGATTTGTACCAGATCTATAATTATAACCTGACTCTAATTGCTCTCTAGATGTGTGTGCCTATATCCATAGGGGAAACACCCTACACATGTCTTGGTACCGGCTTGCGTAGCAGGAGGCTCCTAACTTAGATACGTAAAGATCTGCAGTAAGCATTGTGACTGTCCCCCTTTGTGTCCGGTGGGCATGGCTACAGAGGGCCATTTGTTCTTTATTATATTATGGGGTGTTGTCCGTGGGCGAGCGTTCAGTAGCAGAACTGGAGTGCTGGTTGTCCTGGTTTTGAACACACTCGCACACTGTGGGCTCTGGATTCTGGATTTTCAACTGTACCTCGTCGGTTATGCTTCTTGAGGCTTTCAGAGCCTGATGATCTCATTTAATAAACAGACTTGTTAACACCTCTGAATCACGACAATCTGAGAACCTGCTGATGTGGAAAGGTGGCTCTGTACACGATTTTAATCTCAATGATGTGCTTTAATGTAGATTTTGTTGGCTGCCCCTGGCTGTCGGTTGCCCCGTGTGTGGTGAGTTACGATTAACTTCTGTTTTCTGCATGGTAGAATTTTCATTATGTACCGTCTAAAGAACAATATTTGGGCAAGCAAACGTTCCTCATATTCATGGCAAATCTGCCCTTCATTTCAAAGTGAGCCTACTTATAAAAGAAGGCTAGGTGTAAGTAAGGAAATAGTTTTGGAAACACTTGTCCTGAGAGGTTGTAATAGTTTGGTAAACTTTCACCAAAACTCGGCAGTTTTGCAGTGGATACTTGAGTAGGGCATCAGTAGAGCGTTTGATCTGGACGTGTGGTTGTGCTGTGTGAAAATGAATATTCACCTGACTTTTTAAAAATCAGAAATAACCCTAATCTAGGTCCTAATCTAAGAAGGTTTTCCTGCATATTATTACAATTAATCTATCTCAGAGCAGGTTCACTAAAACACTGAAAGCTTTTAGTTAATCCTTATAGCAGAGCACAAAAAGGTCAAAAATCTGTGTGATGAGTCACTTAAAGAACCGTAGTTAACAATTACTTTCTTCTAGAGAGTGCCTAATTGCGCATTTAACCAATTTCAGGACAGTTTCCTTACTTAGAACTTCACTTTTGCAAAGGAGGCCGGGAGGGACAGACTGCAAAGGAAACGGGGAGCGAGAGATTCCTCAGTCTTGTTTTGTTAAGATGGTTTTTCCCTTACAAGACTTTCTCCTCTCCGTTGGCTCAAGGTCAGCAGCGACTTTCCTGGCTCGCTTGAAGCACAGCGGTAATGAGAACACTCTTCTGGAAATGACTTTGTTGTCTGTTGTCCTTGGAACTAGTCCTTAAAAAGGGTTGTGTCCTTAAAAGCGTGGAGGAGCAACATTCAGCCTTAGCTAATTACTTGTCATTCGATTCAGGGTTTGTAGGACGGGAGGTGACACACGTTACTGATGGCTCCTTCCTCCCCTCTCCCCTCCCTTGGCCATATTGCTTTGGCTGGAGCTGGGATGGGAGGGAGGGAGGTCCAAGCCTGAGCTCCCCAACTCTTAAAGAAGCTCTTCTGTACTTGCCAACCCTAATTCCACCAGAGTTTTACAGTAATTAAGGGTTTGGCACATCATCTTGAAGATTAGTTAATCCTGTCATTGTTTTAGTGCTGCTTGTTAATACAATTAACAGGTATTAATCCCTCTGCTTTTAAAGAAATGAACAAGAACAGAATGTCCCTATCAGCTCGTTTTTCACAGGCACCTTTCCTGAGCTGTCGCTTTATGACCAGATAGTAGTGAATGTAGCTATCCACTAGGCTTTAAAAGTCCACCATTTACCTTGAAATGTCTTAAAGAGCCCTAAAAATACATTTGAGATATAGTCAGATTCTTAACATACCAAGTACCAAATATTGATATTTAATTATTTATTTTATTTAATTTACATTTCCATATTCTCAAAGCAATACTACTTCAAATTACGTGTCCAGTTGTCAGCAGTGAGAATGAATCTTATCAATCGATCAAAATAGCAAAATGCAAGCTCTAGAAAATGACTGTGTTGTAAGGAGAATAAAGTTGATGCTTTATTTGGCTAAATGATGGTTGAGAACGTTATACAGAGAGTTTGGCTTTTTTTTGTTTCTTGTGGCTCTAGTTGGTTATAATGGGTCCTACACTTACTGTTCTTTAATTACTTCTCATAAACATTTTAAGCTACACATCTCATGGACTCAGTGTTACATAATTAAATCATATCTTAAATATAAATCAGATCTTGAAATGGATTCAATTTTTAATAGCCAAGTTTAGAATCTGCATTACAGTAATCTCATAAAGAGATTTATGTTTTACAGAGGAATTGAAAATATTTCTGTTACTTTGGTAAACTCTGTAGATTTGAATTTGGCTTTTTCTTAACTGGAAGTTTTGAGGGTGTCATTTTTTGTTCTTAGGATTATTATTATGTTAATAAGAAATAAGAACACTTTGTATAGAGAACAAACTTTTTTTTTTCTGTAGTGAAAATCTGTAAGTATATATAGTTGAACTAACATTTTGAAATGTTGGTTGACTTGTGCTTAATTTTTTTCAATTAGCTGGGTCTGATCTCGGGGGGAAAAACCTGAGAACGTTCTCAGAAGTTGCTTATTCAAAGTTGAGTGTGACTATCTCCCAGTCCAGAGGGAGAAACCCATTCACAGGGAACCACGCCTCAATAGCAAGATTTCAAAAGCAAACAAGCAATTATTTAAATAATAAAACAAACACCTGCTCCTTCAAAGCCAAAAGCAAAGAAAATCCACCCCCCTGCAAAACCCCAAACCCAGCAGCAGTACTCTTTGGAAGAAAATGAGTCACTGCCTCAGGAGTTTGCTGATGTGAAAGATGATTCTAAGCTCACCAGTTGAACAAAACAGTCGTGATCATAGCCTTTGCTTTAAATAAATGTTCCTTGGTGAGCGCCTCTTTTACTGAACATGCCTTTTATTGGCTTTAGTTTTTCTGTAGCATCCTCCTTCTTTCATCTTCTAGATTTTTGGATACATTTTTGGCAGTGTGATTTATTTAAAAAAGAAAAGGTGAAAAAGCTTTGTGCATCTTGTATGTGGGACTTAGTTTTTTTAACCTAAGAAAATGCTAAAGGATCTTGTCAAAGTTGATTTCTTTTGTGTTGATCTAAAGAACTTGAGTTAAAAGCTTTTTGAAGTGTGTTGCAACTGCAGCAGCAATTTATATGGATGGGAGATCAGAGCTATCTAATAAATAGCTTCCTGCATATATATAACATCTAGAAGACTGCTGTCTTGTCCGTTAAATAAGTTTGTGTTTTGGTTTTTGTGTGTGTGTGTTATTTTTATTTTTTATTTTTTTAAAAAAGCCTCTAATTAACCACGTGGTAATATTGTGGTATGATTAAGGAAAGTTTCATTTGAACTAGAATTATTTTCCAACGTGAATATAGTTTGGCAACATACTATTTAACTCCATCCCTGAATTCAGCTTTCTGCACTCCAGTAATATTATTGCAGTTTAGTGATAGAGTTGCTGCTTTAGAATTCAGCTCATGTGCAGTTAGCTTCTTGGGCAGCCTGTTCTCATCCCCAGCTCTGCTGCTCGAGGCTCCCACGGCTGACTGCCCCAGAGATGGCTGTCACTGTGGTCGTGGTCTACTTCAGCATCCCATGGCAAAACATACTGTAGGGAGGGGCCTGAATTATTCCTGGAGGGAAGGACTGAATATCCCACCACTACTCTTATTAGATCACGGTTCGTCAGGGAACACTGACATTCTAAATTAGTTTTAGGGGGACAACAGTGAAATCTTCCTCCACACCCTCCACCGCTGCCTCCTGTGACCGTGTGCTCAGGCTTTGCTGTGCCTTCCTCCTGCATAGCTTTGGTAAGGCCATTCCTGGTCTAGGAGTAGATGGGTCGTAAATGTGGTTTCTGACCTGCTTCCCTGGGCTCTCTCGAGTACCAGCCACCCAATGAGGTATATTAGGAAAGGTGTGAGGACATTAGGAAAAATTTCCAGCCAGCAATGGCTGTCAAGGGCTGGCCCAGGCTGCCCAGGGCAGTGGTGGAATCCCCAGCTCTGGAGGGTGTAAAAGCTGTGGAGATGTGGTGCTGAGGGACATGGTTTAGTGGTGCCCTGGCAGTGCTGGTTTAATGGTTGGACTTGATAATCTTTGAAGGCCTCTTCCAGACAGAATGATTCAATGGTTCTATCTGTTAAGACTCAACAGGTTCAGTTTTCCTTCCTGCTTTGCTTTCTCTAGGCCAGTGGAACGGAGGAGCCGCACTGACTTGCTAAAACCCACTGGAGGTTGGTGTCTCATAACAAGCAAGTGTCCAGTTGTGTCTGCTGCAGCTAGAGGCACCTGGATGCTCCTCATGCCCAGCCAGTACCAAAGGTTTTGAGGATGTACTGCTAGAACAATCCTTCAGGCTGGCTCTGATATCTAATGTTATGCTGCTGAACATGATTATTTCAAGTCATATTGAAACACGAGCTGATTTTGTGATAAAGCACCGGTGTCATAGACCTCTGAGCATCATCTGAAATGTACAAGTTGCAGAAATTCTCTTACTGTGTGTTTTGGTGTTGGGCCTATTCCTGGAGGATATGTGTTTAGCCCAACTAGTTCCAGAGACTTTAATGCTAAACTCTAGTTACCTAATCTGTGACTGAAGTAGTCATCTTCAGTGTTCTCTTTGCGTGCAAAATTTACAGCAAAAGTAATCAAACATATCATCTGCAGTAACAGAGGGGTGGAGAATTTTGATTTGGCTCACGGTGATGGTGTTCTGTCTGCTGTGTGAGAACAGGGAGAGGTGACAAGATGCCAATCTCTCCTTCCCTGTTTCTGAACACAAAGGAAAGTTTTCCCATACATGCTTTGTACTAAACGCTTTAGATCCCGTGTCTGTTCTCATCATATGCTCACTCCTGCTTCTTGGTACACCTGAAGCAGACCCCGGGTTTTGTTTGTATGGAATGTAGCTGACAGTAGAGAAGGGGTAAGAAAATGTCTTTCTGGCAAAAACGTCCTAGAAATCGTGTGTGAAACAGGAAAGTGCAGTTCTCTATGTCTATGTATCCATTTAGATATCCTCAGTGGTGTATACGTGTGCTTTGAAAGGCCTGCTGGTGTGTTTTGCAAGCGTACAATGTGGTGGGTAGCTGACGTGACAGTCGAGCGTGGCCTCGAAGGCTGAGAGGATGTGTTGGGTGGTGGCAGGACAGGGCAGAGCCAGGTGAGTCAACCCCTTCACTGGCACTGACCTGGACCTCACTCTGAGGAAGTTTTAGGGAGTATATTGGTGTTTTTGGTGCTGAGGGGTTTTTTGTGAATGGTACTTCATAGGCTTCTAATAAAACACAAAAGGAGCCTGTAAACAGGATCAATTACCGCCAAAGATATTGCAGAGTGAGTGAGTTTTCTTTTTTGGAAGGTGATTCTGATGAGATTTGGTATTCTGCCTGTATTCAAGACAGGTTTTATTGTTCTGGCAAACTACCGGCATGCCTGACTGCTTGAATGTGCTGCTATTATCAGTTAATCTTTTGAACTCGGGCACTGAACAACGTGAGATTCCTGTTAGATTTTCTTTTTCTTTCTTGGCCAAATTGTTCTTCTGTCACACAACGGTATTGGTAAAAAGTTCCTGCCCCAACATACCCATTTTGCTTGACAGAACAATCTGCAAATGCAAATTCTACCTCATAACATGTACATAAAATACATTTACAATATATTTTGGAATATACTCTTGAGGATATAGTTTATTAATGGAGCTAAACAATGACTAATTTGTTTCCATTAAAGGTGTCTTCAAAAGTTTCTGACTAAAAGAAAGTAAGAAGAAAAAGAGAAAAAAAAGGTAGATTTTCCTAAAAAAAAAAAAGTGAAGCCAGATGAAATGCACACGATTCAGGGTTATGAAATGCATAATAACTGTGCAATTCTTATTTTAGATACAAACCAGTTAATCTTTTGAGGAAAAGGAGTCCTTGGCATATCCAATTTCACGTACTGGCTACGCTTCCCAGTGTCACCAAGCGAGGTGCGTGGCCACACCTCTTCCAAAGCAGCAGTTGTCCTGTTAAAATGTTTGGATCATGGCATCCAGGAAGAAATCAGTTAGAGGTGAACAGCTTGTAGGTAGGAATGCCGTGGTGCAGATAAATGTGTTGATCCAGTTACCTGGGGGGGTGAAATGCAAGAAGAACATTTGAGTTTATGAAGTCCATGTTTAACTTCCAGCACAGAAAAGCATTAAGTTTTCCCCTCTCACTCTCCACAGTTTCCATTAAATGCCCTTTCCTCCCAGCGAACTCAAGGAAACTGAAGCTGTTAACTAGCTTGTAGGATGGTGTTTGTAGCATGCTGGAGTTCCTCTCAAGCTCAATAGAGGCTAAAATTTGAAGCAAACACCTTAGACATGAAATATGCAGTAGTGTTACCTCCTAAGAAAAAATAGGTTGCTATAATGGAAATTCTGCCTAGCTCTAAGCTACGTCAATATGAGCAAGACCATTTGATTTATGACTTTGTGTATAATGCCAAAAGTGGAAAAACAAAGCCCATCTCCAACTGCACACATGCTCCGTTTTCATTTTGAGGTTTGTAGCTCTGCTGTGATAGAGATACAAAGAAATCCAGGGTCTCAGGGTTTAGGGGCTTTCACACAAAATTGCAGGTAACAAAGAGGACTCCATATTAGTCCTGAAGAGCTTTTCCTTCTTTCCCTAAATAATACATCTTGTTTGATTTCTCTTTTACATCTTTAAACCTGTCTACCTGCTTTGTGTCTTCTCCGTGCTGATAGAGCAGTGACACATTCCTGTATTTGCTCATCTTGATGTCATTCAAAATTCACATGCTTGCCGAGTATTAGCTCTCCTCACTTCACTCCTCATCCTTCTTCTGTGACCTACTGTACTTGTTGGAGCAGCTGTTACTACGATCCTACCTTTTCCCCCATCTGGAAGGCAGATGGGCTAATCCACAAAGAGCCCCTATTTGTTCATGGATCAATTTTCAGAGAGTCTAAAGTGAACAACTGACAACCTTCCCAAAGATGCTGAACATGTCCACGTCTGGGCAATGTTCCACAAAATAAGTCAAGTCTTTCGAGACTTTTATATATTCCACTCTATATATAGGAATAGGATGAAAGACAGACCATGGTAATTTGTTTTAAATTAGATTATTTTGCTCATGCTGCCTTATGCAAGTGCCTCTGCACTTTATTTCATTATATTTTTTTTTTTTTTAAGAGAGAAAATATTACCAAAGGAAAAAGGAAGGACTTACTCTCTCCTAGACAACAGTAACTGCAATACTTTAAGTATTTTAGAAATTCAGCAAGGATTATGTCATATCAGAAGACCAATGCTTGTCTGTAGTGACCTATGATCTCTTAGATTTTTTTCAGTTTTCTTGTTGGCATCCTGCTCTTTATTTAAATATTTGGGCTTTGTTGCTCGGAGAGTCACTCTGTCTTTGCTGTTCAAACATGATGTAAAACTATTTATCCCCTGGTTTTGGAAATTGTGGATGGGTTGGAGGTACACATAGGTGTTCAGAGTTTAGTTAGCGGTGGGATGTGTGCCGTAGTATATCTGACATCATGTATACTGAACATACGTTACCGTAAGGAGGAGCTCTGTTGGAGGGCAACTTGTTAGTTCATGAATCTGAACTTGTAAATCAATCATAACAGATTGAAAAGAAGTGAATAAAGGTGTATTTTTGGGATGAGTTAAATGATTGTTTTCTTTGCCTTGAGTTTCTGTTTTAAAAGACAGACAGTGAAATGTGTTCCTCTTGATAATAGTGCCAGGCCAGCATCTCTGCTGCAGTCAGTGCTGTTTTCCTTCACAGTGACTATACCTCTCTTGTGCAGTGTCCCAGGGTAGAGAAAATATGAACAGACTCTGCCTAGACTGTAAGTTCCTGGGAAGTGGCCCTGTCGTTGTGACAGTCCCCTAAAGAAAACGATCCGTTTTCGCTTTGCGACACAGGACACCACAAGAATGGTAGCCCAGTTTTACTGAGGAGTGGAACTGCTTTCTTGGACAAGCTGGCCCACGTGTATTGTGTGCTTTTCACCTTTGTTCACCATCTGGCCTTGCTGGAGCTGACGTCTGCCATCTGAGGGCTGCCTCCCTGATGCTTAATTCTCTGATTAGATGCTTACGGCACTCTCAGCCCCCCCCTGAGAAAAGCAAAGACAATTGGGTGCCTTTGTATGGTACACGCTTCCATATCCCCACGGCGCTTTTGTGCGTACACCCTTGCGAACAGCCTTTTGTGTGTCCAGACCCCAGATGGTTGCCTGCAGTCACAGCCTTTAGTAGAAGAATCATATTCAAATTGTCTAATGGATAATAAACTGTACTGACTTTGCTTTCAATGTGAATGGATGGGTTTGAGTCGGAGAAACAAAAGATCTCCTGGGGAAAATTGCTGAAGATATGTATCGTTGTAAATCTTGAAGGGGGGTGGGGGCAAGTTGAATGAATTACAATTGCTTACTGGGTTTGCTGAGGAAACGGGCACTGCAGAAGTTGAAGACTAAAACCAAGGAAAACATGGTAGAATTATAAGAGCTCTTCAATCCTGTTGTCTAGATGATTGCAGCTAAGCAACTAACACAGACTACTTTGGATGTTCTGAATTCACACAGGCCCTATTTGATACCTGGAATACTTAGCAGTTTAATTTTACTAAAACAAGGTGCTTTCAAGAAGAAGACTTGACAGTTGCTAAGAGTATTCCCAGAAATTTGCAATGGCAATAACTGGAAACCTTTGAGGCTCTCTCCCTTCCCCTCTGCCCTTCAAATCGGGGAACAGAAAAATGTGACACATCCTCAGAGTTTCAGATGGGGTTTCCTGGAGTTTCAGATGTTGGTAACCAGTCAGAGCAAAAAAAAAAAGTCCATATGGATTTTAATCAGACTTAAGGTGGTATCTTTGAGTAAATACTGCAGGGCTGGGAAAATGAAGTGGTGGGGTTTTTTTGTCCGTTTTTTTCAACATGATGAAAAATGTATTACTGTAAATTATTTGCAGCTTTCTGAGGCATATTGCTAAAACATGTTTTTCTACAAGACAGATTTTAAATCTTTTTAGATGTAGTAATTAGCACCAGCCTTTTTAGCATAGAATGTAAGATTATGAAGCAGCACAACTCTTAGATATATCTTATATTCCTTGAATGCTTATTTTTATATGTATAAAGAAGCCCTCTAAAACAAAGGTGAAGGTCTGGAATATGCTGGGTGACAGTAGCAGTGTATTTTTAGAGGGAGGATGTGAATAAATCCATCTTTGATAGAATTTCCACAAGTTTTGGAAAACACAGGTTTTTTTGTTTTTTTTTTTTTCCAGAAGCAAGGCAGAATGTGGGGCAAATTCTGCCTTTTCAAAGAAAAGGGTCTTTTTGGACCTACCTCTTCATTTGTCTGATAGTTATATTTTGAAACCTTGTGGAAATGACCCACGAAGGAGTTTAGAAAAGCAGTTTTGAAACAAAAATCAGTCTTTCAGTTAAAAAATTTCTGGGCGCTGTGTATGAGAGATCCATTATTACTTAAATATCCAGAAATAAATTGTGGGGAAATCTGGGTGACAGATCTACCCACATTAGCTCCTCGTGACAGGATTTGCAGGACCAGCTAATGCGCTGTGGTTTTGCACGCTCAAGTTGCCCATGATCCACGGTATGTGTCTTGTGGCTTTCCACAAATCATTATTTTTGGGATGTCATATTCACAGTAAAAGATGGGAGAGAAAGATCATCGCAGTCACTTCTTGCTAACTATAAAGTCTAGACCTTTCCCATGGGAGGCAGAGTGGTCTCTCACTTGACCAGCTCAATAGGCAGGTGCCAATATTATCAAAAGCATCAATAGTATCTGAGTTTCCTTTGCACGTGTCGTAGGTGATGTAGCAGAATGTATGCACGGTGACCTAATGATCCAGGGGGATTTGATCAGCCATGATTCAGTCTAAATCAAGCTATGATGATGTTGATCCATTGAAGAGATTTAAGTGAGCTCCACTTGCCCCCCAAATGCATCGGGGGTCACCATCCTTTTGCAAACCAAGCACATTACGTGCTGCAGCGTCAGCATTCTTGTATGCTGACTTGGTTTGAGGTGTTCCTGTGCCAGCCATCATCCTTGACTCTACAGCCATCTCTTCCTACTGAAAATTTTGGATTCGATTTCTCTTCTGAAATGGACCTTCCTATAGCTGCATTTGATTGCTATAATGGACTCTGGGAAGTGCTGTGTAGAAATACCACTTGAAAATGAAAGCTACTGCGAAATATGATTATGTTTCTTATTAGATTTCAAAGCAGAGACCACAGTGCCAGAGTCTTGTGATGTGAGCTAGCTGCCAGGCAGGGTCTGGTGGGGTTTGTGGTGTGATGGCTTGAAAGAGTCCACCGTAGTTTCAAAGCAAGTTCTAAGCAAACGCCTCTTTGTACCGGGCCACAGCAGGCAGTGGAGGTCCGGGCTCGCTGGGCTTTCCAAAGAGGAGCTTCTTCCTCGGAGATCCTTCTCAGACAGAGCTTTCTGTGTTGGAATCTGACCACTGGAATTTGCCCTTGAGGTTGTGCAGAACTCTAAGTAAGTAGAAGGAGTTTTGGATTGTTTTCAGTACCGTAATTATTGCTGTTTTTTATCAGTTGATTCTGTTGCATGCTCTGAGGTGTCCCTACCTTGTTTACAGCTGGCACAGGCCAAGCAGTCATTACAATGTTTAAGAAAAAGCCTTTCCTTAAAATCCTTGGCCTGTGTTGTTTCTGCATTGGTGGAAACTTACCGCTGTTTATGTCCAACCAAATACTGCAGGAAGGAAAGGCAGCTCTACAGAGCAATTGGTTACCTCAGACAGTACTTGAGACCAGGAGCTCTGATGAAGATAATACATGCGCAAATGAAAGGGGACTTGAGCTGTTTTCTTCTTACCTGAGAGTATTGTGTGTGTGTAGTCTTGAGCATTTATTTTTCCTTCTCTAGTGTGTTTGAGGAAGAGACCTGGCTGGGTCATAGGCCATGAAGTATATAGTAAGCTTGGGAAATAAATCTGGGAGCGTGGGTAGCTCTGCTTTTCAATAGATGGACTTTTGACATTTTCAAATTAGCTACTGCTGCAGCGTTAAGTATTTCTGAATGTCATCCTTATTTCTCAAATGGGGCACGCAGAACCTTCATTCTCTGGTTAGAATCTTGGAACTAAGGAAACATTTATGCAAGTGCCTATTTCCTTATCTCCCTGGGTTTTCCTTGTTGGGGTTGTAGGTGGATGTACTCTCAGAAGGTACATTGTAACTTGTGCCTAGTGGTCTATGGGAGAGGATCATCTTGGTAGCAGTTTCTCAGTTCATTAAGAGATGTGCATATCCTGCCTTCCTGGTTAAATTTTTATGTGAATATCTAGAATTTGTGAAAACAAGTATTTTTGTCATAATCCTCAATTTTGGTTCCTATGTAAGAATGATGGTTGTTGTACTGGTGTACCTAAGAGGGCTGTTAGAAATAATGGGAGTTGCTTAAGCATGCCAAGATGCAACTTCAAACTATGTTTCTCATGTGATACGAGTAGAAAGCAAATTATCGCCTTCTCTCATCTATGTTAACTCTCTTTCCTCATGTCTTTTTTCTTTACTGCACTTACTCTTTCATGGGCTGATTTTACTCTCAACTGTCTGTCCAGCAATTCCCAGTAGACAGGAGAGGCAGAAGGTTTCTCACTGGCCTCTCAGCACCTGACAGGTCTGTTTCCCAGTCACACAGAGAAATGTGAATTATTCTTGAGCTTTCCTTTCTGACCGTGATTTTTATTTCATAAGATAAATCAAATCAGGGGAAGGCTTTAGGAATCTGAGTGATGCGCAGCACTCGTCTGGGGTCTGCCCTTGGTGGTGAGCAGCTCCAGGAACTGTACCAAATGATCCGTTTTGCTGATTGTGTGTGTCATGGAGTTTATCTCAAAAGGTTTGTAATGTTGTTACACAGACGTGCACCTCCACCCCCTGGGTATTGTATGAGCTCAGCTTGGAAGAACCAGTGGTACCTATACCATGTTCCAAGTCTGGTTTAAAATCACTTTAATATTTTAAAACAGGATAATTTCCTATTCTTTTAATGAGCCCTGTGGAGAGGTGTATCCATTCTCATCTCTGTCCAAATAGCATGTTCTAGCTTTCATTAATCAAAGTGACACTTTCTATACCCTCAAGTGTTTCTGCATTTGCACATGAAGCGTGCTCCCGAAACTTTGTGCCGCCTGATTGATCTCTGCATTGTTCAATTTTCTGACCTAGGTGTCTAAAGCTGTCTGAAAAGATACAAAAGTTGACTTGTAGTGTGATTTCTTTAATCTCTTTTTGTAGAATGAGTATTACAAACCACATAGAAAGTATTTTCAAAGTTTGCTTTTTCCATCGAGCTTGGCACAGGCACGAAGGACCACGTCCCATCTTACACTGAAAACCAGACCACTTGCTGCCAAAAAAAAGTGTTGGGACACACTGCTGCCTGGGAAAGGCGTGTGGGAGAAGGGAGTCCATTTAAAAACTGCCTTCAAGGCACAGGCTTGCCCAGTTCACTCTGTTCAAACACTGCCTGTCCCTAGGGCTCCTCTCCCAAATGAGTGTAGTGGATCAGATGGGTGCTCACAGCTGAGAGGAGGATTTCAGTTCAGGAACTTGTCCACTAGTGAAGAGCACAGATAACTCCTCATTTCAAGACTTCCACATGTGTGTATATAAACCAGACACAGACTGCTGGAGGGAATGGGAAGCAGCAGAAAGAACTCTGGGGTGTATAGAAAGCTCCCATTTGGCATTTCTTTTCTCTTGAGTGTACTTCTACTAGTTACACAAAGGCTGCGGGAATGTGTGTGTGCAGGGCCTGGAGGAGAACCTGAGTTTAGTGCTGCTTTCTAATATATTTTGCTTGGGTTCTGGCATATCTGACCCCTGGAAGGTACCTCTAGGTCCCCACAGAAGGGGTGCTGCCAGCACCTTACCCTTTGTTTGCACATGGCATGTGTTTAGCATGTGGCTGGTTTTAGCACAACTTCTGCTGAGGATTTCTTGACTGAAAAAGAATTTGCAGAATTTCCTCTCCTTTTTTTTCAATAGTCTAAGCGTGGGTATTTCTCTTGTCTGTCTCAGTTCTTTGCTAAAAGCCTGTCTGAAGAGTTTAATAGAAGTAGTAAAAACAATGTAGAAATAAATAATGCCATGGAAGAAAAGGGGAATTCTTGCCCTCTTCATCCTCTAGAACAGCAGAATTTGAACAGAAATACTTAGTAATGTATATTTGTCACCTTTGTAAGGTTTTATTGTCTCACCCTGCAGGAGACAGTTGTTTTAGGTCACCTTTGCAGTGTGCTCTGATGTTTCTACGACAGGCTAATCTCATCTTGGGGTGGGAAGCACATAGTGTGAGGAGCATCTGACGTGTCTTGAGCGCTGACCCAAAAGCTGTGCGTGGGAGAGAAAACACAACATCTCTGTAAAACTATGCTGCTGTTCCTGGTTATTAGATTAGCAGATTAGAAAACACTGATTTTCGGGTTGGTATTTACTGACAGTAATGAGCAGTGACGGAAGCACTTGCCTTTTGACTGCTTTGTAACCTGCACGGGTTTGACAGGACTTGCCTTGCCCGTAGCCTTGTAGAAGACTGGAAGCTTACCTAGAAGTGTGGGTTTGGTTTTGGCACCCAAAAGTGCAATTAGAGTTTCACCTGCACGTCTGTGTCTAGAGAGATCAAACGGTGCAGCCGCCGAGAACGCCCACGCGTAGCTTTTAGCGCGCAGTACGAAGCCCGTGTGCAGTCTCGGCCCCGTCCCCAGCCCCGGCTCTCCCTTGCAGAGCAGAAGGTGCCAGCAGAAACCCACTCAGCGGGCCCTGGGGCCTTTTCCTGCTGCTTCCCCTTCAGCCGGGCGCTCTGGAAGGCCGCTCTGGTCGCACTCTTCTCCAGGAGGTGCTGAGCAGGCGCCCAGGCCGCGCGCCTCGCCTGTTCCCGCTCACTCCAAGGGCCTCGGCGGAGCCCGGTGCTGCCCGCGAAGAAAAGTTGGTAGGTGCCCGAGGGCGAGTTGCAGGCGGGAGGGAGCGGGCGGCGGCGGCTCCGTCGCGGCTCGGCGGGGGCCGGGCCGGGGCGGGGGGGAAGGGGCGTCGCCATCTGTTGTTAATTCCCCGGTCATTGGATTAGTAACCCGCGGTGATGAGATCAGCGGGATCGGCTTTCGCGAGGGGGCACGGCGCTGGCCGCGCTCCCCAGCTGCGCCGGCTCTCGCATGAGGCGGCGGCGGGCGGCCCAGGGGGAGGGAGGCAGGCAGGGAGGCAGCGCGCACAAAGCCCGGTAGCCGGGCCCGCAGGGGCCGCCTCCCGCCGCCTCAGTCGCCGCTCACGGGCACCGGGCACCGGGCGGGGCTCCCGGGCGGCCCGGCCCAGCCGAGCCCAGCGGAGCCGAGCGGAGCCGCGCCGCCCCGAGCCCCGGAGCCGCCCGCAGCCCCC